>ML422953.1:326995-378637 GCA_005239525.1 Nicotiana knightiana | reverse complement strand
CCCATTTTTTTTTTTTTTTTTTTTTGCCGTGGTTTCTGAGCATCGCTTTGCGAACCCGACTAGCTATACCCACCGGGTCCCGCTGTTTCAAGGCGAGTGCACACGGTTAGTTCCACGGGCCCTGGAGACGCGGCCGGTTTGCAATGCCTCCAGTGGCCCTGCTGGTCTCATTAAACCCCATCTTTTGCTGTTGAATGTTATGTGTTTAATTATTTTTATGGATTTTACGTTGTATTTGATGCTCTTTCTTTTGTCCGTCATACAGATTGAGGATTTATCTCGAATGTATAGCCTATACCTCAAAATTCCTAAAGGAATTGAACTAGTAGCAGAAATGTTTAAGCAGGTATATTAGTCTTCTACCCCATTTGTTTCTTTTTTCACTTCCTTTTTGTCCCGATTGGAGCTAAGCAGTTTCCGATGGTACATATTTTGAAGTATGTTGCTGCCGAAGGCTTGGTCATGGTGCAACAGGCTGCAGATGCAGCAAATAACAAGGTTTGTTATCTAATAGTTACTGAAATCTGTGATTTACTTGACAATGTCGTCTATTGACTTTAATCTTACCTTCCATTAGTTCCTCTTCAATAAAGTTTTATCCTTCAAAAACACAAGTGTTCCATCTGAGTTCTTTGAGGGATGCTAGTATGCAGCGGGGAGCTAGGGTGTCGGCTACGGGTTCGGCCGAACCCTGTAACTTTGGTTCAAACCCTGTATTTTTCTTTAATAATCCATTGTGTATGTTCAAATTATTAATTTAGAACCCAGTAACTTAAAAGAATTATAATCCCGAGCCCATAAGCTTCAAATCTTGACTCCGCCTCTACATAGTATGTATAGCCAGTCTAAAGTCCATGCTAGTTTTAAGTAGATGATAAGGGGAGATATGTATCAGCATCTCAATCTTAGAAAACTATCAAAGTTTTCAAGAAATTAGAACCTGAGTAGAGTAAAAAGATTTTGCAAGAATAAGAACATATATCTGTAGGTGATTTTGCGCCATTGTTATGCCTATGGTTTCCAAGGAATGTTGTTCTGCACCGTAAATTACTAATATTGCAATATATTAATGGTGATGTGCATGTTCTTCTTCAGGCTGAAAATTCTGGTGTTTCACAGGAGCAGGTAAAACACTCATTTCTATATTTTGGTTAAAGGTCCATTTTATGTAATTGTTAGTTGGTTCAATGATGGATCCATCTATTTCCTCAGGACTTTGTTAAGAAGGCATTTGAGCTGCATGACAAGTATATGGTGTTTGTGAAAGGCTGTTTTGCCGATAACTCTATCTTTCACAAGGTATCTAGATGTTGACCATTGCACACTGATCCCTTATTTTCTGATTACTTGATACCAGTGGCGGAAATAAGTAGTATGAAGGGGTTGAACCCTCTTCGTCGGAAAATTATACGATGCAAATTGGGTAAAAATGATTTTTTTTGTTCATATGTGAGCTGTTGAATCCCCTTGACATGAAATTTTTTAAGTATTGTAGAGAAAGGGGTTTGAAAGTTGCTTTAGATCATAGATTTAAATCCCAACTGTGACATCCTAAATTTTTTTTGAATCGTTTTAAATAAATTTCTGGTTCTGCTACTGCTTGAGACGTTATCACAATTACTTGAGACGTTTAGATAGTTATGTAAACAGTTAAATATGATACAGTAAAGTGTGCATAAAAGGAGTCGAGCATCTTGTTCATGCATTCCCCGAAAACTTCTTCGTACTAGCTTATGTATAAATTCTGACTTTCATAGGCTCTGAAAGAAGCATTTGAGGTCTTCTGTAACAAAAGTGTTGCCGGTTCTTCAACAGCAGAGCTCCTTGCTAATTATTGTGATAATACTCTTAAGAAAGGTAGGAGCGAAGAACTCAGTGACGATGTTATTGAGGATACATTGGATAAGGTATAGCACAAATTTGACATCGGTCTTCAATTTGGTGATCAAACTCGGTGTTTCTGCTCTAACAATACCGTCAAAATGTATATACATTTTATGTAGGTCGTCAAGCTTGTTACATACATCAGTGACAAAGATGTTTTTGCTGAGTTCTACAGGTTGGCATAATCATTTTAGTTTCTTGTTACATCATTCACCATTCGGTATGTTAATTGTCTTTATTGATTGATAGGAAGAAGCTTTCTCGCCGTTTGCTTTTTGATAGAAGTGCCAATGAAGATCATGAAAGGCTTATCCTATCAAAGCTAAAGCAACAATGTGGTGGACAGTTTACATCCAAAATGGAGGGAATGGTGAGAATAGTGTAATGCTTTGACTCTTCCGTCCGTTCAAATATCTTATAAATCGAGTGGTTGGAAATGTAAAAACAGGTGACAGACTTGTCATTGGTGAAGGAAAATCAGAACCATTTTCAGGAATATATCAGCAACAACCATGCAGGGAATCCTGGAATCGATATGACTGTCACTATTCTTACAACTGGATTCTGGCCTAGTTATAAATCTTGTGATCTGAATCTTCCTGTGGAAATGGTATAATGTGCTTCTCTTGTTAAGTTATACGACCATTTTCTGCTGATCTGAGCTCTTCATTTTGTCCTTCGTTTGTCTCAGGCAAAAGGCGTGGAATCATTCAAGGAATTTTACACGAAAAAAACAAAACACAGGAAATTGACATGGATATTTTCGTTGGGACAATGTAACCTTAACGGAAAGTTTGAGCAGAAAACTGTTGAACTAACATTGGGAACTTATCAGGTGATCAATTTGTCAAGCAGTTCCATTGCGATATCCTGGCTCGAGACTAAATATGGTTCTAGATTAATAACCTCCCTATTTTTTCAGGCTGCTGTGCTATTACTGTTTAACACTTCTGATAGATGGAGTTACTCAGACATCAAGACTCAGCTAAACTTGGCCGACGATGACCTGGTCAGAGTGCTGGCGTCCGTGTCATGTGCCAAGTATAAAATTCTTAACAAGGAGCCGAGCAGTAAAAGCGTTTCGTCAACTGATCATTTTGAGTTCAACTCTCAGTTCACTGACAAAATGAGGAGGATTCGGGTATAGATACTGTTTACAACTTCACCTATTTCCTAATGATGTTTCTTTTGTAAAGGTACAATTGGCACTTATTCTTAAGATTATGATTTGTTTGCACCATCCAGATCCCTTTGCCTCCCGTGGATGATAGGAAAAAAATGGTTGAGGAAGTCGGAAAGGACAGACGTTATGCAATCGATGCATGTCTTGTGCGTATAATGAAAGCCAAGAAAGTTCTAACTCATCAACAGCTAATTTTGGAGTGTGTTGAGCAGTTGAGCAAAATGTTCAAGGTATGCAGCAAATTTTCAACCATTTGGATTTCTAGATTGAAGCATCAGTTTACAAAACTTGTCTTCATTTTACCTTGCCCCAAAATCCAAATAGCTTCTACTGTTCTACAATAACAACAACAACCCCGGTATAATCCCATAAGTGGGGTCTGGGGAAGATAGTGTGTACACAGACCTTACCATTACGACCTTCAAGATTGTTTCTGGTAGACCCTCAGCTCAAGGAATGATGAAAAAAGCAGTAGCAACAATAAAATAATAAGAAAACAAAGCGATCTAATTCGTTATAGACAAATCGAAGGGCATTGTCTTCAATTATTCTAACAATACTTTCCTGAAATAATAGCTTGTTTTTACTTATGTAGCCTGATGTCAAAGCAATCAAAAAGCGGATTGAAGATCTTATTACGCGAGACTACTTGGAACGAGACCTGGAGAACACGAAGACGTACAAGTACATCGCCTAAGGCAAATTATATTGGCTGTGCCATTTACTGCCCTTTCCACTACATTGAATAACTACTGCTATTTCTTGGTCGAAAACGAGTCGTAGTCCTAAGCAGGCAAAAAATTTTGCAGTTTCAGGTTGATAATTGTACGTTGCCTATGAGTAGGAGAATTTGCAGTTTTAGATATGACCAACTTTCTCTAAAAAGTTAGTATAAAAATTCAAACTTGCAGTCTGCAGTATAAATTTTTTGCAGTATCACTATGTATTCCCCTATTGTTACTATCTGTGGCGAAAGTGAGGTATCTTTTTATAAATTTTATGTTATGGTTCTTGCAGTTATGCCACATTTGCAATTGATCGCTTTGCTCTTTTATCTCCAGGTTTTCAACACTTTCAAAAGAAGGGTAATATTGTAAACATTTATACTATACATTGTATATCTTGTTTTTAAGGGCAAAATACAAAATTGGCTGGTCGTACAAAACTAATTACATTCGCTAGCTAAAAAGTGTATTGTATATGTATACTATAGTATAAGTATATAATACACATATATACAAGAATATATATCATATTATATTATAAGCGAGAAGTTCCTAACTCAAAGTTGAATTACTAAAATGTCCGCCAAAAATTTGTGGACTTTTATACCCTTAGTTTTGATTATACTCCTTAGCGGCTAAACTATTGTATAAAAGAGTAAAAACATTCCATGATGAATAACCTTTATCGTGATAATGGTATTTAGTCTCTTCAATTTCTTATTATGCTTTTGAAAACCATCAACCACTTAAACCTACTACAAATAAGTTGTGATTGATAATGCATGTATTCTAGTAATGCTTAATTTTCATTAATGTTTAGAAAAAAATATTATAGTTCCTTCGAAAGTAAAACACGTATAATGTCTGAAATGTTCTTTGAATGTATCTACCGTTTTTTACAAGAACTTGCAGCTGAGTACTATGAAATATTGTTGGCTTAAGTGAAAGTTAGTTTTGAACTCTTCCACCAAAGAACTGTATTAGAACTCTAGTTATTTCTTCATCTACTAACTCTATATATTGCAAGATGTTCTCATTTTACAGGTACGCACAAACACAAAAGTTAAACAGGAATTGAGAGCAAAATAGCAACATATTTTGTAAGCAATTCGTGTGTGATTCAAGTGTGCAAATTGTATATTTAGTAATAATAAGAAAATGGTCAGCAGGTAAAGAACTCAAGCAACGTGCAAGTTATAAAGTCTCTCTAATGTATCATGTATGTTTCCTTGTAACGGATACGAAGAAAACTATCAAATATTTAAAGACTTTTATCATACGTGACTGTTGAGTATTCTACATATATTCTTAACGTATTTCTAGGCTTATAAATACAATTATTTCACAGGATTTTTGTTTGAATCGTGACATGAGGAAGTATTATTTTTTTCATTTGTCTTCAATAGCAAATGGCACTGCCTATCTGGTTAAGATTTTGAATAATGGTGCTCATGACATAAATGAATTATCATCATATCGTCATTATCAAGGTGCGGGACAGTGTGAACTCAAAAGGACCTAGTCTCTCCAGCATTGTATATGTATAGTATAAGTATATAATACACACACACACACACACACATATATATATATATATATATATATAATTATTATAAAAGCATTAATACAATGTCGGTTTATAAAAATAACCTTATAATATTAAGCATAATAATTCATAATAAAAGGACATAACTGGGATTCTAAATATTACTCTTATAATCCTATTAGTTTTAGGACATAAAACTACACCTTAAGAATCCTATATGATTACCTTTAGGAATATTATTAGTATAATTGCTTTTAGGTTGTCTAATTCATATAAAATTGAACAAGTAAATATCTTTAGCCATGTAATTCTATTATTTTTAGGATATACTTCTTAAAAATTCTTATTACTAATTAATTCAAAAATGTATTATAATAATCTATTATTAATTTAATTTGATAATGTATTATATTGTCAAAATTTATTTAGAAAAAGGAGAGCATATATTATTATAAAATCATAAATACAATATTAATTTATCAAAATAGCCCCAAATTATTACACAGAAGAACTCATAGTAAGAGGACGTAACTGCAATAACCTATTTTTTGGACTACAATACCTTCTATGCTAATTTTTAATATTTAAGATTTTAAAATTAATAAAACTTTGTCTATTAAATTCTTATAAAAAATATGTAGGAAGATTTAATAAAATCAATTTTATAAAAATCCTCCGTATTGGCAATACATTATCACTCAATAATGTCCAATACCAAAAATATATATATATATATTAAATAGTCTACATAAAGAGTTGAAATTGAGAAAAAAATACCCCCACAATAATATATTTTTATATTATATTTAAACTATTTTCCTACTATAATAATAATTTTTTAATTAATTTTTTTGTGTAATATTAAAAAATAATCAATTATTAAACAACAACTATGAAAATATTTAAGAAAATAAATGCGTGAGAAAGAGAAAAAATGGTCGGTAAGAGTTAATACTACTAATGATTCTACAAACATAAATATCTAAAACTGAAATGTCATGTCAATATTTTACTCTTTAAAAATAAAATTTATGGTGGATAAAATTATAATTAAGATTAAATATTCAAAACAAGAGATGAACTAATATTAAGATCTGAATCAACATAGAATAAATTATTTTTTATGTTAAAATCAAATAATTAAAATTTTTAATTAATTATTTAGCAAGAGAATCCAATTCAATTATTTTTTAAATCCATCATATGAGTAAAATTCTTTTTCAAGTTAAAAAAAAAATCTTAGATTACATAAATTTGTTCCATAAAAAGAGCGTTAGAACACAAAGTAAAAAGGGTTAGTATATTAGTAAGAATCAAAATGTCATACAAGTGTCTGAGGAAGCACAATCAAAGTTAAATCATAAACAAGAACAAGCTTTCAAGACTATATTATAAAGAGTCGTCTCTTTTATAACAAGATTATTCTTTGTAGATGCCTTTGGCGAATCGAAAATTACTTGTAAATATCATATCAAGAGGTATGCATTGTTAGCAATAATAGCAAGTGGTGTACCAACAACGATTTTATTGTGAGGCCACCTACTTTTGATTTGATATACCTCTTCAAACAACTTAAATAACCAACACAAATATATCAAAGCAGAGCAATAGTGCTAAATTTATAAGGAAAACAACATTGATAATATGGTATGAGGCACTTATGGCTAAGTGTCAACGATCGAAATAATTGCTCGAAGTTTTAAAGATATATTGGATATTAATGAACCGTTTGGTGAAAAATTAATCATTTGGGATGTGATTTATGTCAAGTACTATAATTAGTTCCAAATCGATAAAAGCGGAGACGTAAAAGCTAGCTTGTCAAAGTTATACTTTTAGTCTCAAATGAAAAAAATTCAACTGGCAAGAAATATAAGTAGGAACAAATCCAGTATTCAGTATCCTCTTGCTTCGCGTCAGAAACGAAGAAGAGCATCCAATAAAAGATGATTTGATTCTTTCTAGACACTTGATTATCAGTCCCAATGATAATAGTAGTGCATTTAATAAGAGAAATATTTCTATCATTAGATTAAACGCAATTTGTGCAAATCGCATGATAGAATTAAAAAGATATCTTAGCTATCAAAATTAAAATGTTGATCAACTAAATAAAAGGTTGATTGCGTTATAGTAAAAACAAAATATTTTCTGTTTTTGACTCAGCAGAAAGTGATACCAATAATTACTACCACGAAGAATATTTAAATACTTTAATACCAAATGTTCTTCTACCATACATGTTTGTTGTCAACATTATTATTTCTTACGTATGTTAGTGTCATCTTTTATATAATAGACTAAGTTAAAATTGATCTTCCATCGTATATAAGTTGATTTTGAAGAAAAATATGATCGACATGCTACTGAAAAGCTTAGATACGCCGAATACCTTATGTAATAGCACACATATGGTATATAGAAGTTTTGATAATAACGCCATACATGCAAAAATTATGATACTGATCAATGTGATTCTCAGTATATTCTTATCCCTGAATTCAACTTTCGTCTTCCTAAACTAAGAAATATCCTTAAATTTGTGAAAATAATTTTTAGTATGTTTATGTTTTGCAAATATAATAAATAAAGTACAAGGACAAACATCCTAAATATTGAACTATATTTACCGCAATAAATTTTCTTGCACGAACAACTGTATGTTGCACTTTAAAGAGAGATATCAAGATCGACAACAAGAGTTTTGGTTAGAGCAGAGCAACCAAAGCATTAGGAGAAAATATACACAAAAAAATATTATCAACAAAGAAATGTTCGTTAAGATACCATCACATTAAATACTTTTAAACTATAATACGTAGTTATCCAACTAACATAACAAAATTGATCATTTGTGTAAGTTTTGGTAATGTCCTTTTATTTTAAATTTATGTATTATTATGTAATAATAGTTTTTGGCATTTAGATGATTTTTGTATTATTATACATAAAAATTCTCTCACTAATTAAATTTTATTGTTCCTTCATGTAAATAAATATTTAAATTATCACGTACCATTATTAACGTGCAACGCACGTTCATAGATACTATTTATAAAAGTATGAATATAATGTCGATTTACCAAAATAACCCTATAATATTAAGCATAATAATTACTCTCGGGCTATCTAATTCATATAAAATTGAATAAGTAATGTAATCCTATTACTTTTAGGATATAATTCTTAAAAATTTCTATTACAAATTTAATTTGAAAACGTAATATAATATCCTATTACTAATTTAATTTGAGAATGTATTATATTTTTCAAATCCATTTAAAAAAATAAGAGCCTATATTATTATAAAATCATAAATATAATATTAATATATAAAAATAGCTCTAGAATATTACACGGAAGAACTCATAGGGAAAGGACATAACTGAAATAACCTATTTTTTGGACTACAGTATCTTTTATGCTAATTTTTATATTTAAGCCTTTAAATTAATAAAATTGTCTATTAAATTCTTATTAAAAATATGTAGGAAGGTTTAATAAAATCAATTTCATAAGAATCCATCGTATTGGAAACATATTACCACTACATAATGTCCAACACGAAGAAAAATAAAAAGTAATATGAAATGGACTGCATAAAGAATTGAAATTAAGAAAAAAATATATACTCCCACGATAATATATTTTTATTTTATATTTGAACTATTTTTCTACTCAAATAATATTTTTTAATCAAATTTTCGTGTAATATTAAAATTTAGCCAATTATTAAACAACAACTAAGAAAATATTTAAGAATATAAATGTGTGAGAAAGAGAAAGAAAATGGTTGGTAAGAGTCAATACCACTAATGATTCTACAAACATAAAGATCTAAAAGTAAAATGTCATATCAATCTTTTACTCTTTGAAAATAAAATTTATGGTGGATAAAATTATAATTAAGATTAAATATTCAAAACAAGAGATGAACTAATATTAAGATCTGAATCAACATAGAATAAATTATTTTTTATGTTAAAAGTAAATAATTAAATCTTTTAATTAATTATTTAGCAAGAGAATCCAATTCAATTATTTCTTAAATTCATTGAATGAGTAAATTTCATATTTAAGGTAAAAAAAAAAATTTAGGGTATATAAATTTATTCCATAAAAGAGCGTTAGAACACAAAGTAATAATGTTAGTATATTATTAAGAAACAAAATACCATACAATTGTCTAAGGAAGCACAATCAAAGCTAAATCCTAAGAACAAGCTTTCAAGACTATATTATAAAGAGTCAACTCTGGTATAACGGGATTATTGGTTGTAAATGCCTCCGGCGCAATCGAAATAATATTTCAATGTTATGAATTACATGCAAATATTATATCAAGAGGCATGACACTATTAGCAATAATAGCAAGTGGTATACCAACAATAATTTTATTGTGAGGCTACCCTTTTTAGATTTGATATACCTCTTCAAACAAATTAAATAACCATCACAAATATATCAAAACAGAGCAATGTTGTTAAATTTATAAGGAAAGCAAAATCGATAATATGGGATGAAGCACTTATTACTAAGTGTCAAACGATAGAAATAATTGTCTCGAGTTCTAGAGATATGTTGGTTGTTAATAAACCGTTTGGTGAAAAATTAATGGTTTGGGAGGTGATTTCTATCAAGTAGTACCAGTAGTTCCAAAATCGACAAAAGCTGAGACTGTAAAAGCTAGCTTGCCAAAGTTATACTTCTGGCCTCAAATGAAAAAGATTCAACTGACAAGAATATAAAGTAAGAACAGATCCAGTATTCACTGTCTTCTTGTTTTGTGTCGGAAACGAAGAAGAGCATCCAATAAAATATAATTTGGTTCTTCCTGAACACTTGGCTATCAATCCCAATGGTAATAGTAGTGCACTTAATTAGAGAAATATTTCTATCATTAGATTTTGCAGATCGCATGATAGAATTAAAAAGATATCTTAGCTGGCAGAAATGAATATGTTGATTGATCTCGTCCAATTTCACACCTCAATTCAAGGTTATGAAACGGTCGATGCAATAATAGTACCCAACAAGAGTCGGGGTCGATTTCCGCAGGGAGCTATAGATGGGAGTTAGGAGTATATATTTTAGCGTGTGAGTTTAATTATCTCAAATTACACTTCCAGAAAATCGGGTTGTTATTATGTCTAATTTAAAACTACAATTGCAAGTTGGGAAATAAAACTAAGAGAATGTCTTTGTAGTTTTTCAAATGTTGTAAAAAGCCTAGCGGTATGATCTTCGTCTAGATGTTTTCCTAATGGGATATAAACCTTAATTCTTGTTTTATTGATCGGAGTGTATTATAGCTATCAACACTCAATACTCTCGACCAGAGAGTGATTTTGCCCAAATTTGACTTTCTCAAGTCCAAATAGGTATTGATCAAAATGATTGATAAAAACTCAAGTTGGGTTGTTACTATCTCTAGGTTGAACCCTTTAATTGGGATTATCAATCTATCGATGACCCAATTTCTTGTTAGCCAAGTTTTTCTAGACTAAGTCTCTCTTTCTCAAGTAAAGACCAAGTCAAATAGGCATGAACTAATGTTTACAATCATTAATTCTACAAAATAAAGCATGAACAAGGCTAAATAATAAACATTCAATCATAAACAAGCATTAGATTAAACACCCACTAAATTTATATACTAGGGTTGGATCACAGCCTTAGTGAAAATCTAGATACTCATGCTTGAAATTGAAGAAAAAGAAGAAGAAATTCTAATTTAACTCAAATTTCAAGATTAAAATGATAAAATCTATGTTAAAATAGCTTAAAAAATGAAAACTATTAAAATAAGTAAAAGAAAATGGCTATTGTAGCAGATGATATCAAAAGTTGACATAAAAATATGAAACTCGTCTATTTATACAAGGCTAAAAATTTCGGACAAAAATGCCCTTCGGGAGGTTCTGCGGCCGCACAATTCCATGTGCAGTCCGCACTTTTCTTCAACTTGTAAGGATTGGAAGCCAGCGGCCGCATAATTCTTATCTGCGGCTGCAATACACTCTTTCTGCGGTCCGTAATTTTTAACTGCGGTCGCATCTTGCTCTTTTGTGGTCCACATTTTTACATCTACTGTCGCATAGCTCTTTTTCTGCAGCCGCATAATTCTTGTGCGGCCTGCACTTCTGGGGGAATTGGAATGCATATTTTCTAAACTTTGCTCCTGGCTCAGCTTTTGCGGCCGCACAATTCATGTGCGGACCACACTTTGCACCAAACTCTGCTAGATTTTCCTTCAGCATCTGCGACCGCAGATGATATTCTGCGGTCCGTACTTCAGAGCTTCTGTGACTTTTATGTCTTTGAGTTCAGATTACTCCTTCTTGAGTTGGATTTCATCTCGGGAGTTCATCTTCCAATATTCCTGCAATTAAGCACATTTTATCAGTTTTTGGGAACATAATTAAACGCTTTTGGACTAAAACAAAAGCTAGAAGGCGCTAATAAGTAGTCAAAATTCCCACTTATCATTGATCAAATAAATAAAAGGATGATTGCAAAATTTTATAGTAAAAACAAAATATTTTTCAGTTTTTAACTCAGCAGAAAATGATACCAATAATTACTACCAAGAAGAATACTTAAATACTTTAATACCAAATAGTCTTTTACCATACATGTTTATTGTCAAGTTTCTTATTTTTTACGTATGTTAGCGTCACCCTATATATAATAGCCTAAGTTAAAACTGATCTTTCATTGTATATAGGTTAATATTGAAGAAAAAAAAGATGCCTGCCATTCTACTGAAAAATTTAGATTCACCGAATAGCTTATGTAATAGCACACATATGGTATATAGAAGTTTTGACAATAACGTTATGGATGCAAAAATTATGATACTGGTTAATGTGCTTCAAAGTATATTTTGATCCCTGAGTTCGACTTTCGGCTTCCGAAACTAAGGAATATCCTTTTAAATTTGTGTAAAAATAGTTTTTAGTATGTTTACGTTTTGCACTAATAAATAAAACATACGGACAAACATCCTTAAAATTAGACTATATTTACCGCAATATGTTTTCTTGCATGAACAACTGTATGTTGCACTTTCAAAAGGGATATCAAGATCGACAACAAGAGTTTTGGTTAAGGCAGAGCAACCAACGCATTAGGAAGAAACGTACATAAAAAAATATTGTCCACAAAGAAGTGTTCGTTAAGATATCATCACATTAAATACTTTTAAATTATAATATGTAATTATCTAACTAACATGACATAATTGATCGTTTGTATAAGTTTTGATGATGTCCTTTTATTTTAAATTCATGTATTATGCTAATGTAATAATATTTTTCGGTATTTAGATGATTGTTGTATATTTATACATAAACTTTATCTCATTAATTAAATTTTATTGCTCCTTCATATAAGTAAATGTTTAAATCATCACGTGCCATTATTAACGTGCAACACACGTTACAAAAAAATATATTGTATCCGCTATTATTTTTTTAATGCAAGGACCAAACATCGACCAAAATTTGTAATCCAGTGATTAGTAATTCCTGTATTATAATTTCTGCGTAGCTTTATCGGCAAACCAAATAATCCCTTAATCTATCCGGTGGCAAGCTAGACATGAACATCACCAAGGACAACGGCAGCGTCAACAAGGATAATTGAATTAACATTACAAAGAAAAATACAAAAAGAAAAAGAAATAAAAAAATTAGAAACAATCTTAACAACATTGAAAATCTAAAGAAACTAGAATATTTGGATCTTAGAATTAAACCAGAAAAGAAAAATAAAACATTAAAAGATAATTCAATAATAAAGTGTAATTTTACTAAGGGAGAACATATACTACATAGCAAAGACAAAAAATATAATACTCTAATAGATTTAATAACTAATTTTGGAGAAAAATTTCAAGATTATACTAAGCTTTAGAAAAATTAAGAGAAAACTCAAAAAAATACAAGACAAACAAAGAAAAACGTTAGTAAAAATAGAAAGCAATTTAGATTTTATCAAAGAACAAAATAACGAGTTAGAAAGAAAAATACAATTCTTAAATAATAAATTTAATTTAAAAAAATACCAACTAAAAAAGAAATAGAAAAATTGATTAAAACTATATCAGATAAACCCAAAAAAAATAGAAATAAAGACGATCGAATTAGTAGCAACTACTGCAAAGCAAATAGAAATCCAAACACAATTTGAAGATATTCTAGGAGAATTAGAAGATAATGACACAAAAACTCAAATAAGTGAAGACGAGTCAATAACAAGTGAAAAAGAATTTATGGAATCTAACTAGTTCGTCGACTCCTTTCCGAAGAACGAGTCAAGTAGAGACAGTAGACAATAATACGGGAAATGTATAGTAACGGATCCAGGATTTTGTGCAAGCGGGTTCAATCTTTGAAGTACATAAGTTTAGTCGTAAAATAGTAGTTGTCAAGTGGACTCAAATAAAATATTTATACAAAATTTATGCTGCTTTAATCGAAATTTATACATATACATACTATTATTTTTTGGTGAAGCGGGTTCAACTATTTTTGGTCAAGCAGGTTCAACGTGGTCGCCACTGGAAATGTACCGAGAAGAAGAGTATGGAGAATAGATCCAGAAATACAAACTGAACACGTTAAACTTAAACCAATAGGAAAAAGAATACCAATAGAAGAACCAATAAAATTACAAGGAGGAGGCAGTATAGGAAAAATATTAAATGTAGCAGCACATGATCCACAAACGTGCAATTCAGTAATAAATGTATGGAAAGCAATAGTAGTAACAGACTATATAAAGACATCTCAACAACATAACGACCACGAGACAATGTATAGATACATGGGAACATTTTTGGGAGAATACGCTAAAGGATTATGGGAAGCCTATATACATATATACATACATACAATAAATATTGTCAAAGAAAAATATACATATTGTGAATAAAATAAATGGAGAGGGAATGCAAATCTAATTCTCTTTTGTTTATATTTACTTTGCCCTTATAGTTACAAATACTTTGTAGGGCAAACACTTCTATACAATGCTTTTCTGTTCACCAATTGGCTTCTGGACGACGACGACAACTACTACTACGCCTCAATCCAAAGCAAGCTGGAGTCGGCTTATGCATCCTCACTTCCATGTTGCTCCATTTTAGTCCGTCCAGTTGCAGTATCATAAAAACTTAGTTTCTCTAGTACTTGTGGTCATATTAAAGAAAAAGATCCATCCAAAAAGAATCTGGCCAAAAGAATACCAATTGGCTTTGGTAGGTAGCTGTCGCTGCTTCTGTTGGAGTTAACTTCCTGTAATATGAAATCCAATAAGCGAGAACAATAAAAGATGACAATATGGAGCTAGATAAAGAAGAATCATAAGTTACTTATGATAACTTCTTTCCTTTTGAAATAACTTCCACTGAAAGAAGAAATGGTGGCAAGGGAGTACTAACCATAGAAAATTTGGAACTGCTCGTAACAACTGGATATCTCATCCTGTGACGCCCCTGTCTGCTAAAAGTAGAGCTGGCAACCAAAACCAGGAAAATATTAGCCAAATGTTTATCGCTTTTTGCTAATAAATTTTTTTGGACAGTCGACTTACAGGAAGAAGGTATACAATAGTAACTCCTCGTCCTCTAATCGAAAACCCAAATAATCCACGTGACGGATTTATACTGGTAATATTATGCTTCTGCACTTCCCTGAAAGTATACTCCCGGCATCTTTCCTTCTCTTGAGTCAAAACCAACAAGCTATTACTGTACAGATTACAAGAGCATTGAGAAGATGAAACTTTGGGAGATTGTATAGCAAACTCCACCCGCAACTCCAACCAAGATATCCTCTCTTAGACTTCTCGACTGACAGCACATGGAGAGCGGTACAAAAGTATGTTGCAAGGAGTGGCATGATTTCAGCAACGACTTGCAATCTAGTGGCTGATAGATTCCATGGCGACACGCACAAGACGTAATAATCCATCCACGTCCTGGAAGTTGTAATCAAGAGCCCTCTTAACGGATAATGCACCCTCTTTACATTGTGAATCTCCAGGCCCTGGATTAACAGCTGCATAAGCAACACGCGATTTCCTGGATGCCTCCATTGCAAAATTAACTTCCTGTGCCTGTGAAATAACAAAACTCTAAGATGCCAAAAAAAAAATTCCAAAAAGAAGAAAAACATTGCAGTGTCGAACTACCAAAATTTCAGAACCTATGTTCTTTAACGGATATATTGAAAAGTTCTTGCTGATGCACAGTGGTGGGGCCTGAATTTTCACTAACGGGATTCAAAATATATACAGAAGTAAGTATACGGAGAAGCCAAGGGATTCAATATATAGTATATATACGTAAAATGAAAACTTTGACCGACATGACCGAGAGGTGATTAGACAGGACATGGCGCTGCTTCAGCTTACTAATGACATGACCCTTGATAGGAGAGAGTGTGGAGGTCGAGGATTAAGGTAGAAGGTTAGTGTGTAGTTTTTAGTTGCTCACTGATAGTCTTAGTAGCACGCATGTCCCTTCATATTCTTAGATTATTATTACGTTATGTGGTTTTGTTCGCCTCAGGTATTGTATTCCTTGTTGCTAGTATTTGGTACTACTTATCCTTTATCTCTCCCTTTTTCTTTTCTCTTCCCTCTTTCTTCCTTTCTTGCTTTCCACTTCTTCTTATTACCCTTCCTGAACCGAGGGTCTATTGGAAACAGTCTCTCTACCTGTTAGGTAGGGGTAAGGTCTGCGTATAGAGTACCCTCCCCAAACCCCACCTGGTGGGAACATACTGGGTTTGGGTTTGTTGTTGTTATATTATGAAGCCTAATGAACATAGGTTCAACTAACTGATTTGCCTAACCATTATTTAGGCAATTGTTCTAACTAATCGCGGTATTAGTTATAACCATATATTTCTTTAATTAGGGTGGTAGTTTATAATTAGAATATATGGACTTACCAAGTTGATTAGCCGCATGAAGCTAGAACCATTTCTTGCTGAGACAACATGAGTTCCAGCTACTTGAGGAGAACCAACAACTTTTGCCAGTGCAGCCTTGTCTACCATTGTTGGATTGTTCAAATTGTCAACATCAGAGACAGAAGAGAAGGGTGACTCACCTATTATATAGTAGTGAGTCTGATAAGTAATAACCATTAAGAAGAAAAATCAAAAGCAGTTAATCATAATCAGACATATAGCTGTAACACCTTCCAACTAGTTTATACATTTCCAGTACTCATAATCATATCTATACTAATGTTTTCCCTCAGTAAGTAATCCTGTTCATCAACAGTGGATATCACTAATTTTGACATATGCCAATACTGCCCCGACTAATAGGATATTAGTGCAAAAATGCATTGGCCAACACAAACACATGATGATTAAGGATAAGGAATAAAACAAGATAACGTTTGACATGTTCTCTTGGTGAGTAACCATCAAAAAGCATATTGATAGTTGCATATTGATAGTTATATCAAAAGATAAATCAGTGGCGTAAAGAAGCACCACCATATTGATACCATAAATGTAGAATTTTCTAGACATCTCAATGCAGGTTACCTGGAGGAAGAATTTGTAGAGCTGTTTGTAACTCATTTCTGTATCGATTTGCATCGGACTGTGAAGAATAAATTACTCGCATGTATGAAACTTCCATGCATTTATAAGCAAGTGCAGCAGCAGCCATGTCTTTCATTTTCTCATATTCATAAGCACAAAACCTATGAACATAAGAAGGACCAACAATCAGCTTTACATCCTTATTGACATTCCAGTGGTAGTTCAAGTTTTGCCATAGCATTATAACAACCGATTTCTGAAATACAGAAAACTATATGGATTATCCATGAGTCGTGTACACTCCACATGTGCGAAAAAGTATCCAGTGAAGTTTGATTTTCCTAGTGAGTACAAAATTGATATAAACATTGCCCCCAGGGTGCAGACGTCTCTTCAAAAATTGGATGTGAAAAGCACTAATCATATTCGGAAGAACAGATTAGGTCACAAAGTTTTCACAATACATGATACCGGTGAAGAAATTTGCTTCCAAAATTTTTATGAGCTAATTGAATTATATTGTTATATCCGCTGCTAAAATTGTTTGGTCAACAAGAAACAGAATATTCTAACAAATTCAAACACTTACAAATTTACTGATATAGTAGCAAGACATCAACCAATTTTTACAGCTATGTAGCTTTAACAAAATCCAAACATTTAACCATTCCTAGATCCTTAGTAAATGTAAAGAATGGAAACAGTGTCAAGGCAAATGTTATAGTTTTGGAAATTCAATCATTAAGTTAAAATAAAGACTCAAAATTATAAAATAGTAGCAGTTCAAATGCATAATTTGTTATTTCAAAAGCACGTTATTCGCTAAGAGAGACAGATTGATCCTTCAACGGGAGATTCACATGACCAGAGGCGGAGCCAAGATTCCTACTTTATGGGTTTTGGATATTAGAACGACGATTTCAAGTGCTGATAACTGGATTCTCAATTTAATATTTGTACATAATTACATATTTAATGAAACTTTTAACGCAAATACATTGTTTGAGCAAGCCGTGGAAACAGCCTCCATGTGATTAGGAGGTCACGGTGGAAACAGCCTCTTGCATCTCTGCAAGAGATGCAGGGTAAGGCTGCATACAATAAAACCTTGTGGTTCGGCCCTTCCCCGGCCCCGCGCATAGCGGGAGCTTAGTGCACCGAGCTGCCCTTTTTACACTGTTTGAGCAAAAGCTACTGGGTTTTGCTAAACCCGTAGCCGGGCTTCTAGCTTCGCCCCTGCACATGACCAGTCCATCGAATAATGCTTGCAAATGTATCTCAGACCCTTGGCACTTTGGCATGTTGCGGAAGTAATACCTACTCCACAATCTTTATAAACACAACACTATCATGCTTGCAACAGTTTTTTTTGCATGTGTCTCAATGAATGAACCAAGTTCAAGTTTAGAGGAGAACTCACTGGCAGAGTTTCGCAGTGCTGCTATAGATTCTCCTTGACTGGTTCAATTCACCATGCTTAGTATCTAATTCTAGTAAGGAGGCGCCATGGAGAAACTTTAGTGCTGCTTGGAAATAGATACCCGTGCTTTCACTTGATCCAGAATTCTGGAACAAATACCAAAGTTATGCCAACACAAAAAAAATGAAACAAACAGTAAACCATATTGTTTGGACATACGTGTAAATTCTTTATACCTTGAGGCGATCTGCCAGGTGTTTAAGGTTTGTGGCTTCTTTTATAGCATTTGTAGCAGCTTGACTCGACGAATCCTTCCGAACAGGGCTTGGAACATCTACATCCCTGACCTTATGAGCAGTACTATTAGGTAGTTTTCCGTGGTGGCTTTTAGCTTTTTTACCCTGTCGTGAATTATTTGACCTTTCCCTTTCAAAAGCATCAACTATAACAAGATTTGCCCCATTTTCCCTTTCGGATCCAGGAACCGGCTCTTTAAATACAGCTGTCTTATTCTGATCTCTTGTTAATGGAGACTTGGGAGAGACCTCAATCTGCTTGCTTTTGTTGGAAACATGCTTCTTAGATGATCTATGATCATCTCGATCAGGTACTGGCGCGTGCCTTTTATCTGGGTGGGATGTAACATCCAATCCAACTTCTGCATCATCGTGATGAACAATTCTTGATTGATTGTCTCCTTTAACATTTTTGTCCAATAATTTTCCAGAAGGATCCTTCTTGGAACTCTTTTTTAATCTATCAGAACTAACACCAGATTTCTCCTGAAACTTGTTTTTTCCTGGTGTCATTTTCTCCTCATCCAATGGCATTTGATCTGAAGATAAACTTAAAATATCAGGTTCTTTGGTCATACATTGGTCAGAATCATATTTTGGAGCCCCATTCTTGTCTTTATGCCTTGACGAGGAACCTCTTCTACCATTTGAGACTGGTGCACTGTTCTGATACTGATGGTCATTCTTTCTCTCCTTATCAGATCCTTGATCTGAGTTTTCCGTCTTGCAAACATACTGACTAGTTTGACGTAATCGATCAGCATTTATGTCAGCATCTTGATGAGTTGCATAACCAGAAACCATGGTATTTGCTTTGACTTTTGCACCTGATTCACGATGAACATCATCTCGTTTAATTTTTTTAGAAGATACATCTAAATCCTCCTCACTCATGTTCCTCATCTTTGAGTTCTTTGTACCTGTCAAACATCCCAGACAGAAATAAAGGAAAAAATACCAGAATTCCATGATTTCAGCAAGTCCAAAATTGAGTACTTAAGATGAATACCTCCATCAGAATGGTTGTCAAGAAAAATTCTCTTCTCTTTGTTTTTACGTCTCCTCTTCTCCTTGTGGTTCATTATGACGTGGTCGGAAGATTGTGAGCAATCTTGTTTAGTTCCACTTGACGAAGCTTTTGATCCATATCCTTTTGTCCGACTGGATTCAATAACTTGTACACCAAGATTCTGGTTCTCTTGGCTGGCGCGCAAAGCATCAGGGGAAGTTGATCCATTTGAAGCCGATATAGGATACTCCCCAGATGAACATGGTTTCTCGGTTTTTCTAACATTAACTCTTTCCTTTATCGAGCTGTTATGTTCAACAAAACTTTTCTTACCGACAGCATCAGTTTCCTTCAGCATTTCTGGTGAAGGAATTTCATGTACACCAGTTTCATCTTTGTCGTCATCAGCTTCCATGCCCCCAAAGAAGTCTCTGTACCTATCTCCGGCATGGTTCTTTTTCATGTCCTCCGAACCACTTCCGGGCAAACGAGTTTCTCTATAAGGGGTTTTCTTACTCTTAGGTTCCATGGAATCAGCGATCGAAACATCTTTTAAGACCTCTGTGCTTTGAACACCGTGAAACTTAGTTTCGACAAGAGGGAGCTTCAATGCCTTAGAAACAAGTTCTTCACTGGTGGTAACGTCTACATCAACCTCCTCCTTTGATTGCACACCGCTATGTTTTTGATTGTCATTGCCATAGCCATTTGCTAAAACATCTTTATCGTAAGATTTCCATTTCCCAGCTTCTGAAGCTTTCCTCTTTGCATAATGAGTTCCATTTACTAATGCAACAGAAGTTTCAAAGCTTTCCTTGATCATACGTTCAGATCCACATTTCCCCCAGAACCTCCCTTTTTCAGTCAAGCAAATCAAATCATCCGAAAGCGGTGATAATAGTAGGCCTTCATGCATTGGATATGAGGTCATAATCTGCCCCAATATATGGATGGGAAATAAAAAAGGGAGAACCCAAGGTCAAGTTGGCCAAAAAGGAAGAGATACAAAGCAAATTGATGATTCTAGGAGAGGGGTGAGAACATTCACCTGAAGTATACTTGTCGGAGATTCATGTCGGGAATCCCTAAGGTCATGGGATAACCCCTCACCATATATTGAACTATCATCCGGCGATGATGACGGAGAGACATCAAGACCAAGCCCGCTGTAGATTTCAGCTTTTTTTTGGGTTGACAAATTTTCAATACCAACTCCGATATGCAACTTGGGAGCTTTCTGGTCTGATAGATTTGTCGGCTTCTTGACTATTTCACTTTTCAAAGCGGAGACTTTTTCGTGAGCAGGTGGAATAGCTGAATTTGTTTTCCCATTAGCTGTTTGAGCCTTCGGTGCAGGTACTACTGCCGAATAGGCAGAAGCTGCTGTGGGCCTTCCTGACAGAGAAGTGGATAATGCTACTGCGGATCGCCGACCACCCTGCAATAACAAGATGATATGCATATTGCTTAGTCAAAGTAGAAATCAATGTGAGGAAAGCAATAATACTTGTTTGATACAATGAAGCATAGTAACACAACACAGCCGTCATTACAAGGCAGCTACCTCTGGGCGCATATTGCTCGGTGTACAAGACCCAGAAGGTGAACGCTGATAGGTAGGTAAAAACGAACCATATCCACCAAATTTTGACCCTGTCAATACATGCAAATTAATTGTCATTCATATTTCAAGGAACAAGCACATAATTGCAAACTTCTGATTCTAAGAATATGCCATTGTAATACCCAAGTTCTCAGATGAAACTCCATCCTCAAAATCCTTTTGAAAATGTCCCAAAACATCTTGGAGTTTCTCATCCTTGAAAGAATAAGAGAACAGTTATGTGAGACGCTGGAAACATAATATATTCATATGAAACAGGTATTCAATTCTGCAGGTAAACTTTTGTGAGCTCACTAGTGACTAGCCCTCAATCTTACTCACCATAGCTAAGTTACATAGCAAGAATAGAAGAAACGCCATCGACTTTAACACAAAAATATACCTAGACATAGAGTGGATGCTTAACTTCCAGATATAACTAATCTCTGGTTACCCCTCATTACTATTAACTAGATGTGTCAACAACAACAGCCATGTCAGTCCATTTAAGCTCATCATAAACCACCATTACACGAAATAAAAACAAAAAGTACCTACTGACATATATATCCCTGTGTACTATTTAAAAAAGGGCAGCTTGGTGCACAAGGCGAAGGGTTTCACCCTCTTGTAGACAGCCTACCTAATGCAAGCATTAGTGGCTGATTCCCCGACTCGAACATATGACCTATAGGTCATGCGAGACAACTTTATCATTGCTCAAGGCTCCCTTTCTCTATGTACTATTGAATAACAAAAGTGTAACCTTGGAGAAGTAAATTAAAAAAAAAGGAGAAGGAAGACAAATCACATACGATATAGGAGAGTGCAATATCAGGGTCAACTGTTGAATCATTACAAGCATCTCCTTCTTCAAGCTTAGTCTCCTTCATCTCTGTTTTAACTAATTCTAAAACTAACCCCTTTCTTCAATCTACATAAATCATTCAATAAGCTAAAATTTCAAGAAAATTCAAAACCCTCATGCTCCTCGTTTCATCTACAAAAAAATACAAAAAATAAAAATACCCACAAAATTACAATATAGAACAACCAAAACCCAGAAAAGAAAAATCAAAACTTTCTTGTGAACTATATGAAAATCATACAAAATATGGTATTTCAAGAAAATTCAAAACCCTCAAGCCCCTTACTTCATCTACACAACAAATATTTACCAAATTAAAACATGAAACAACAAGAACTCGGAAAAATAAAACAAAACCTTTCTCCTGAACCACATAAAAAACATAAAATGAAGGAATTTCAAGAATAATTTCAAACTCCAAATCCCCAGAATTTTAGCTCCAACATAAAAGTTAAAATAAAAATTCCTCCACCCAATTACAACATAGCAAAAACCTAGATAAAAAGGATCAACTTTTTCTACTGAATCAATCAAAAGAACAGAAAAAAATTGAAACTTTACCTACCAAGTTGACCTTAATTTAACAATAAAGTAATAAATTCACCAAAACCCCCCACAAAAGAAAAAGGAAAAAAAAATGGACCAAACAAACTGTAATTTGAGGAGCTTGGATTTGTTAGTGGGATCTCAGTTTACTCAAAATGAAGAGAGAGAGAGAGAGAGAGAGAAACTGGTTTTGGTTTATAACATGACAGCCTTCTTTTACTTTTTTTTTTTTTTTTTTTTTTTTTTTTTTTTTTTTTTTTTTTTTTTTTTTGTGGCAACTTAGGACAAAGAACACGTGCTATTGGTCAAGAAGTTAGATGGATTTAAGATTTAAATTTAATACTTTTAATTTTCGAAATTCTTATTTTGAACACTTTGTATTTTGATATATAGCTTCAGGATTTATATTTATTAAAATTTTAATGTTCTCTTACACACAAACAAAAGTATAAATACCTTGTTTAAGTCAAAGAACTTACGCTAGAGAGTCATGACAAATTAAAGGTAAATATTTAAATGCATCCACTTTTTAAACCAAGAAAATAAATGTTACATATTATCTTTCATTAGCTTATTTATCCCTTATCCATGGTTAAATAGTATTATATATTTTTATTTTTATTTTAACTACTAAGATTAAATTTCTTGATTTGACATAAATGGAATACGGGTAAAATTTATCTTTGATAAAAAAATCTCGTTTCAACTACCCTTTTGACTTATTATATTATCGATATGTTTTCCTACCCTTTTGACTTATTACATTATCGATATGTTTTCTTAAAGTGATTTCATAATCATAAAGAAATACGTCTCTTCAAGATTTTATCTTGTCTTTCCCTGTTTGTAGTTATCCATATTAGAAATTCTCACGGAGTTGATGACACTGAATATTCTCCTTGCGATCCAATACCCTTCCTGAAGGCCGGCATTTGTGCAATTATCAATACATTTATCTGTTTGTATATATGTAGTTTTCTTATTTATAATTATGGAACTTATTTTCTTCCATATTTATCTGAAAACCTATATGCATTATTTTCATCTGAGAATTTGACCACAGCTATTTTACTTTTGCACATTCTGGATAGGCGCGCATCCTCATAGAGCGAGGGTAGAAAAGATCAATGAAAGACTATTTCGAATAAATTTGACTCTTCTGCTTTCGAGCTAGCTACACTGGGGCGCGCAAAACAGCAATGACAGGAGATTAACCGGTCGAGGTCAAGTGATCTCAGGGGGTCAAGTTGATAGAAGTTCATTCAAAATTTTAAATGACATTTAGTGTAAACACCGAATGCCGGTAAAATTTCTACTTGAATACAAAAAGACTCAAGTGAATAACAATATACAAAGATACAGCCCTTGATTGCTAAATCAAAAACATGATTTTTTGAAGTGAATATGGATGGTAGTTTATTCTAGACAAATTCCACAAGCCAAAAGCAACTGAACTAACTGCCACTAACTCAAGCAGAATGACAATTATTTCAACTATAACTCAAATGGAAACTGGATTGCACCCTCATCCAAAATGAAAAATGCCACCACCTAGTGTAATCTATCTTGACTATCCTTTTCCTTTCCCTTTTTATTTAATCTTTCATCCAGAGGATCAACAGTGGTTCCTTTCTTACTTTTAGCATGACTCGAATTCTCGGATGGAGGAAGCCCAAGCGGGTGCACGGAGTGGAAAGGCCAAATACTTCAGCCTAACAAGAATGAGCAACAACGAAATGAGAAGATGAGGTGCATCGGGCATCCCCATTTTGAAAGAACGGCCGAAGATTTTGGGCCGGTAGGAGGCAGATTGCGAGCAATCCCTCTCGGCTCTCTGTCATCTTGATGATCCTTCAAACTGATCACGGAGCAACTCATACTTTTGAAGCTCGGCCATTGACAGTGAGGGAGAGATCTCTCCCAAGACCTTCAAAATAGAGAAAGATAATCATTTCACCAGTAGCATAGGATATAGGCAGATGTAACCTGGTTCACTGTCTTCAAGGGAAGACAGTATTTTCAACACTGAGCATAAATATATGTGAAAAGGATTTCACCGGTAGCATAGGATATAGGCAGATGTTAGTGAGGGTTCGATTCCCCATCGTGTAATCACCTCCCCCATTTTCCCTTCCCCTACCCTCTATATATAATAATTTAAAAAAAAACTGCTTCTGTCCACCCATAGAGGAACTCCAAAACATTCCATTCGTGTCAATTATATATTACTGAATTAATGAGTTAAAATTAAATTAAAGTAACAAGAAAAAGTTCTCTAGTTTGATAAGGTAAATGTTCGCTTTAAAATCGAAAATGGATTCGATACAATTCAACAGAATCTAAGACATGACTAAAATAAAAAAAAATTCGAATTTGATTCTATAAAAATTTAAGTTTCCTCTTTTAATGAAGTTAAACGATAAAACTCTTATTAGGATATAGGCAGATGTAGCATGGTTCACTGGCTTCAACGGAACACAGTATTTTCAACACGGAGCATAAATATATGTGAAAAGCATTTCACCAGTAGCATAGTATATAGGCAGATGTTGGTGAGAGTTCGATTCTTCACCGTGTAATCCCCCCCCCCCTCCCCCCCCAAATTTCCCCTTCCCCTACCCCCTATATATAATAATTTAAAAGGAAAACTGCCTTTTCACCCATAGAGAAACCCCAAAACATTCCATTAGTGACTGTCTTACCTTTAAAAAATCATCGTATTCAACGACAATTGAGTCATCCACATCATCTGAGCTAGTTGAATCTGAACTGGCAGCTAATACCTACAGCATAAACACCAAAATATCTTTTAGGAAACAGCTAGGACCATATACCCTCTCCATTTCATTTTATGTGTCTTAATTCGACTAAGCACAAAGTTCAAGATTTTGCATCTTGTGATCTTAAACTAAAGGTGTGTATAACGTACTAAAGATACCCTTTGAATTTTGCGGTCGTAAACATGCCATGTCATTCCTATAAGGAAGTCTCATTAAGGGTAAAATGAGAATGCTGGAATTAATACTAAATATAGAAAGAAGCATTCATTTTTAAGCAGACTAAAAAGGAAAACAAATAAATTCAAATGGGGCGGAGTAATATTTATCAGTTGAGATACCATCGGTTGTCTGATAATGCTAGGTTACCCTCCGTACCAACTGCACTGACACTACAGGTAAAATTATTTTTTGAAATTAGAAATAAAGGACGAAAACACACACCTTGCGTTTCGCAGCATGAAACCAAGCATCAGCGCAGAGTGCATACATGTCAGCACCCGTGAAGTTTGGAGGACACCTTTTTGCTATTGAGAGTAGAGATACATCTTCTTTCAATTTAAACTTCCGTGTAAGCGCTTTAAGGACCCTACAAATCATTGAAATTCAAGAAATCAAACATCAAATACAAAGACAAGCACAGTAGAGGGTCAGAATATAAGAGACCTTACCTCTCCCTATAAGAGGCTTCAGAATTCACACCAACATAAAGGAGCTTATCAAATCGGCCTGGCCTCAAAAGGGCAGGATCAATAAGATCAGGCCTATTGCTAGCTCCAATAATAAACAAGTCCTGTTATAAAAGAGGGGCCAAGAATTAGATCTAAAATAAGACAAGTACAAAGAGAACTAAAATCTAGCCCCAAGGCTTTGGTATAGTGGTAAGAGCACATTGCGTCGATGTGTAGGTTAGGCGCACTGCGCATGTCAGGACTTTGAATCATTCAGACAGCAGTCTTGTATTTAAGTGGAGAAGGGTAGAGGGGCAGGCCAAGTCTTCACTGATATTCCGAACCGTTCATTAGCTAGCCCTCGGGTATTTCTCGGTTATCAAAAAGATAATAAAGAGCTAGTTAGTGATTGAGTGGAGTAGCTAACCTGGGTAGAGTCGTTCAAGCCATCAATCTCTGCAAGCATCTAGAAACGACAGAGCTTTAGTATAACAAGCAGTATATTAGTCGAGAAAAGAAGAAAATATGAAACAAACCAATGCATTATGTACCTGAGAAACCACTCGATCCATTACACCGCCGGAGTCTCCAGAAGCACCCCGAGCAGGAGCAAGAGAATCAAGCTCATCGAAGAAGATGACGCATGGTCGAGCTGATCTAGCCTGCAATTTTCAAGAAGAATTTTAAATAAGGAACATCCTTTTTTAAAACATCCTTGCAAAAGCAAAAATAGCTTACCTTCTGAAAAATGTCCCGAATATTTTTCTCTGACTCTCCTATGTACATGTTTATCAACTCGGGCCCTTTCACACTGAGAAAATTCAGGGAGCATTCTGTAGCAACAGCTTTTGCCAGTAAAGTCTGAACATTTCAACAGAATGTTGTTAATGAATAAAGTATCATAGATGACCAGGAACAGGACTGGACAATAAAATATAGATGATATGACACTGCATAAAGCAACTCATAAACTCACTTTTCCTGTACCAGGTGGGCCATAGAAAAGAACACCAGATCGCTTGCGCAATCCAGACGAAAACAAGTCCTTGTGTAAAAGAGGCAGCTGCATTACAAAGGAAGAAGAGAATGGAAGTCACATCATCTGAAAATAGCAGAAATAAAATACAAAATCCAGTAGAGTACAACTTCTAATTCGACGCGCCATGGGTAATAAGTATAAACTTTAAAAGGAGGCTTATTCGCTTTAGTTTTCACAAGCGTTATGTGGGAGTAAATCAATGGAATACCTGTACAGTGTCCAAAATTGATTTCTTCACATCTTCAAGACCACCGACATCTTCCCATTTGACATTTGGAACCTACACTAGTGTAAACCATATATATAAGAATTTTGTCAAGCAGCATTAGACTTTTCAATACAATAATTGACCGTCTGCATTGCAATCCCATGCTATACAAAAAAAGATGAACCAAACCAATATAAGCAGTCAGCACATTAGAGTCCAATAATGGAGCACAGAAGATCTGAACTTCCACCAAATTGCAACAGAGTCAAAGCTGCGGTAATACCGACTCTCCTGGTCAATAGGGCTATTCAATTTTGTTGCTCCACAAAAATAAAGTTTTAAATAAAACTTTGAAACTTCGTTTTCTTGCAAAAAACATTAAAATGCTGAGCAAGTCTAATCAAACACAAAAGAAGCATAATAAGATTAGTTTTGTTTACAAAATCACTTCCTGATTTACCTTTGGAGTACCCAGTGCTGATGCATTTCTTTTCTTTGATCGTTCCAGTGATTTCATTACATCTTCTTTGCTAAGGGACTTTGTCGATTCATGCGAGCCAGTATTCTCGATTGGTTTGCTCTCATAAGAAAGCTCTTTCAGATTTCCAACCTTGACTTCCTCACTACCACGACTAAGGACTAGATTTGCACCGGCATCAGCAACTAAAGCTCGCAGATCTCTTGGCATGAATCCTGATGTCTGACCAACCAAATCTTTCACAAGATCCTCCAAAGAAGTCTGCAATAAAAATGACAACAAATGACACCCACGACTTCAGTAATCTAGAAAATAACAGAAAGGAAGAGATGAGAGTCCTTTCATTCCCCACCCACCCCCACCCCCGCCCCCCGCCCCCCCCAACACACACACACACAACCCCCTAAAACCCTTTACACTTCTCAAGTTTCCCAACTTCATGGGCACACTTTTTTTAATAACCCTGGTGTCCGGGCCAGCTTACGTACACGCACCTCGACTAATTCCACGGGATACGTGCTACCTCCCGCCAGCACCAGGTACTAGGTAACTTTGTCCATCAAGGCTTGGACAAATGAGAAGAAATCACCCAATGTTTTTGCCTCCG
Source organism: Nicotiana knightiana (assembly GCA_005239525.1). Lineage (NCBI taxonomy): Eukaryota > Viridiplantae > Streptophyta > Magnoliopsida > Solanales > Solanaceae > Nicotiana > Nicotiana knightiana. The sequence goes on along the minus strand of ML422953.1, from coordinate 350,207 downwards.
CTGGGATTTGAACCTGAAACCGCATGGTTCTCAATCCACTTTATTGATCACTAGGCCACAAACTTGGGTGCAAAATTAGAAAATTTCATGGACTCTTTTAGCCTATAGCCAATAAAGTTTAATAAAGGACCAGTGTAGTGTACATATGAATGAATATTAAGATCACACAGACAAAAGAGAAGGAAACTTCAAGTTTACCTACATCTGGAAGTAGTTCACTGAAATGTTGAAGAGACTGGGAGAGCATTTCATTCCTCTGTTCTTCATTCAACGGACCCACGCTAATCTCGTGACTGAAACAACGCCTAATAGTTGGTGGAAGGCCTTCAGAACTATCAGCAGCAGCAACTAACAGAACTGGGTGCCGATTTACAGGTTGAGCAACCTTTACTTGCTGCATCAACAAAAGACAGGAATAAGCATCACCCAGACTATTCTCCAGTATATTATGTGAAGTGGCACCTTTCAGAAAGAGAGGTGGTAATAGAAAGTAATATTATGTCGTCGTCCTCATTTCGCCACCCCTCAGAGAATATGATGATAGCCATATAGACTATGGACTAGATAGTGCATGGGGTAAATTGTGTAAAAGAAATTCAAAAATGCAAGTGCTGGTGAAATTTTGACGCAAGCTCATCAATACTTCAAATTTGTTGAGCAGTTAACAAAATTAAATTAAGAGGACTTAGCTCGTATGACTATGAGGGGACAACCTCAACTCCAAGAAGATTTTAATAAAAGACATGTTCTGAATTTAAGCCAAAATGCAGCTATTTTGACTCAAATTTCTTACGGAAATCAGGTAACATTTGAGCGCAAGTAGGCTTATCTATTACATGGATCCATTTATATCATGTCTTTTGCAACTTCTGCAAACAATTCTGACTATGATACTACCTAGAACTAGGAGAGAATTTAGCTTTTTGAATCTCCCTCTTCCCATAAATTCACATAAATATGAGCATGAATCCAAGAACATTATAACATGATGAAAATTTTGAAAAGTGAACAGGTAAGAAAAACAAACCAATCTAATTGATGATGATCATGATAATTCAAAAGAAAATTCATCAACATCATTCAGTACGATATGACGGACACGGAGATATGAAAAGTAAAGGAACTTGGAATACATCTTACATCATGAGCATTTGACTTTCCCTCTGAGTGGATTTCTTCATCTTCAGCAACTGGCTCAGTAAATTCCTTTATGACGGATGCAACCTCTAAGTTCATACCAACTTGGTCATGTGGTGAACCCTCGTGAGAGACCAGGTTCTTGAAGACCTCAAAATGGCGAAGAAGAAGGATTGCAGGCGAGTATCTGCAGTGCAAATTGATTTCAAAGGAATAAAAGACCACATTAAAGACAACCAAACTTCTTAAGTTTCGATATGCTTGAGCCGGTTTGACCAGATGGATTTAAACATAGAGTTTAACGGATCTTTTAGTTGAGGTTAGTTTAATATATGTTCAAAATCATTGTCAAAGGTTTTCAAAGTGGGTCGTTGGTCTATTAAAAAAATGTAAACTAATTGTTCTCTGTCAATTTAGGATAAGGCCCAATTTAATTTGAAAGAAGTGAAAGGGAAAGTAGCTCAAATAAACTGGGACAGCGGAACAATTTACAAAGAGACAATCATTGCAATATGCGAGTATCCAAAACACAAGGAGTAATTAGTTAAAAGTGAAAATTTTCATGTACATTATACTTCTATGAGCTAGTCATGATTTCCCTAATGTATATTCGTAATAGCAAAAAGTTATTGCTTCAAGGTACGGACAGTGTACGGGGCAAAATCAAATTAACTGAGGGCTGAGTAAAATTGTGTAAATCAGAAAATCTTAGGTTAACCGTACATAGTCAATTTACCAGGGAATAATGAAAATCAGGTCGTCGACGTATTAGTAATGGCTGCCACCTCCAGTCAATAAACCTAATCATAGTAGTTAGTTAAATAGACAATAAATCCTAGGCAACCTAAAATACCTGCGAGCCATGCCAAAAGCTTCAGCTAGGGCAACTGATGTTTTTCTATCAGAATTTGCAAATACACTTTGACAGTTATATTCCACCACATGAAGGCCTAATTGACGAGCAACAAATTTAACCACAGTTCTCTTCCCGCAACCTGCAGAAAATTTGAATCCATCCATCAACAGCAAAACTAATTTACATATCGATGGAGCTGCAGCTTTTAATCGAATAAAAATTTTGTAAAGTAGTACTCCATCTGTCCCAATTTATGTGACACTCTTTCATTTTAGTCAGTCCCAAAAAAGAATTACACCTTTCTATATTTAGTAACTATATAACTTTAAACTTTCCATTTTATCCTTATGAAATGATTTATAGTCACACAAATATCTATGGCTTGTTTAAGACTACAAGTCTTTCTTTCATTCTTAAACTTTGTCCCCAGTCAAACACCGCCATAAACTGGGATGGAAGGAGTACAGGTAAAATATATTTATCAAAGAGAACCATAAAATCACGCTTCTGATAGCTTAAGGCTTAAGCATTCTCCTACTCATCCACTATAGACATCTAAACCATGTTCATTTTTTAAAAAAAAAAAAAAATTCAAACACTGGACTCCCAATCTAGAGATTTTGCCAATATATAACAATTCCGAGAATCATCTCTTTTGTTTTCTGCAACGTCATGCGACAGGTGATAAAAGAAAAAATCACAAAACAGTTAAGAAGAGAAAGAATATCAAAATCATCCTATAAGCAGCATCTTTCAAATCAACCAGCAGATGACAAAGTTCAAAACATACCAGGCGAACCATACAACAACACAGCAACCCGAAATTTTGATGAAACAGCTGATGGACATAATGGTGGCATAAGTATGGAGGCTAACGTCTTCACAGTGCTCACTTGTAAAGGCAGAGAACCTCGTGGTCGAGGAGTTAAGAAATCTGGAGGAACAGCAGAAGGTACATTCCCTCCAAGTACAAGGGCAGTTCGAGTACGGTTGACTCTTAGGACAGGTTCTTCAGAAGGTTCCATAGCCACAACCTGGGATTGCTTACTAATAAGATTGAGTGTCAAGGCATTTCGCAAGTTACTCGTGAACCTATGACAATAATAAATAAAATTTAAACCTTGAAATAGATGAGATCAGAACCACCATTTTGCTTCTTTTGACTGCAAGGGATGCAGAGAACCGATTTGCAATTCCAATTGATGCATACACTGAAAAGATCACCTCTCGAAAGAAATCTATCAACTTCAAAGTACTTATTCAATTCCATATCGATCAACTCTTGACGGTCTTCAGCTTCTATAGATGAATCTTTTTTAACTGACCCTAGACTCCCACATTCTGGTATCTTCACAAAAGAAGCCCTCAGGTGTGTGGCATATTTTGGCAACTGATCTAAAGGTTCAAATTCTAGAGTGATGTGAACATTGTCTTTTCCACTCACTATATTATTTGATTTCGCCTCAAATAGTGGTGACAAAGCTTCTTTCCCTTGTTGAATCATTGATTTCAAGCATGACAAATGTAAATAAAGGTTAAATGCTAGAACCGGAGATAAATAGGCAACTTCTCCATCTGGTTTTATATGAGAATCAGGATAGCTATGTAATGGCAAGAGAAATGCTGTCCCGGAGGACTGTGGCGGTGATGAACTACGGTCGGATAAAACTTGGTCACGACTAGGAGGATCTAGAACTACCACTTGTCCAATTCTTTGTTGACTTGTATTGACATTTTTTATGAGTACCTATGGCAAAAACAGAGGGAGCACAAAGTCAAGCAAGAATCATGTATGTCTAAGTTAGTACGGGAGAATGAGTATCTAAAGGTATCTTTACTGCCACACTAGAAATGAATGTCGCATAATACCACAAACAACAACAACAACAACAACAACAACAAAAAAAAAAAAAAACCCAACATGTGGGGTCTAGGAAAGGTATTGTGTATGCAAACCTTACCCCTACCTTGGGGAGGTAGAGAGGCTGCTTCCAATAGGCCCTCGGCTCAAGAAAACAATACCACAACCAGAGATCAACAAAAACAGTAAACAATCTACGGTATTTTATCAGTTAGACCACTGCATATACGAATACAAGCAATATTGTATCTTCACCCCCTACATTTTTTCATAAGGTATTTACTGCTACATTAGAAATGAATGTCAAAACTCTCATAGTATGCATCAGAAAGAAAATTTAAACGCAAGAAAAGAGTATGCCTAATTTGTTAATTGTCTGTGATTTTCTTTTTATAACCGTGGTGTCCAAGCCAGCTTGTGCGCACCTCCGCTAATTCCACAGGATACCTGCCACTTCCCACCAGTAATAGTTACCACGTAACACTATCCATTGACCACTGGACCACACCCTTGAGTGTGTTAATTATCCATGATTAACGCTAAGAAGATCACTTATATGCCATAGTGTAATATAAATCTTTCTAAAATGATTCTTCAAATTTTTCTGAGCAGTTTTGGTCCTTTTAAGTTTGCCTAAAGTGATCACTTTTAGTCTCCATCGAATATTTAACAAACTATGGTCATTAAATTTAATAAGAACTGTGGAAAAATAAGAAGCATACCAATGAACCAGAAGTAATACAAAGTCTTCTAAGTTGAGAAGTAGTTATCCCAACCAAAGCAGAATCATCAAGATTAACAATGTCGTCTATTGATATTTTAAGAACTCCAGCTCTCAATTGTACTTTTGGCGAAAATGGAATCTGGGTTTTATTTTCTGAATTTAAGAGTGAATTTAGTAGATTTTTAGTGGAAGAAAGAACTAAAGGTTTCCTTTTTTCCACCATAGTTGATTGAACAAGAACTCTGTTGAAACCCTAGTTTTAATTTGCTGTTGCAATAGGAATTTGTGGGTTAAAGGGGGAGAGAAGATCGATTTTTTGTTTTGTTTCTTGTGATTGAATTTGATGCTGAAAATTGAGCAAATCAAGAAACGGAGTTTATTATATGTTGTCGATAACATTCTTAACTGTTTCGAACTTATGTTGTCACCATAATGTTTGGGTCGGATATTTGTATTCGGGTCATTCAATCATCTCTATCAGTATGGCAATAATTGCACCGCATGGCCTTTTCAGAGGTCACTATTTAAATTTTGTATCCGTTAATCTTCTGAATTTTCAATAAATCGCAGGAATATAACACTTTTTGGAGTGGTCAATAGTCATTAAATTTTGACCAACACTTGCGCTATGGCACAACTTTTATGTCAAGAGTTAAAAATATTGCCCATGGGACGAGACTTGTCAAACTTAAAATTCCGCCCAAGAATAGAAAATCAAGACCATCTACTTTGGGGGCCATTTGTATACTTCATCCCTGAATTTTGCCTTTAAATGAATTAGTAGGGACAAAATTTAAATAGTGGGATAAAAAGGTCATATGTGCAAATACCCTATAAATTTCTACTTCACCCACTATATTAATGCACAACAATCCTCATTGACACAAATTAAAACCCTATCAACAGCCCTGTTCGAGTGATTTCAAAAGGTTAAATAGAAACTCGTACGAAAATTATAATTCTAGCTCATCTAAAATTAATTTAGGAATTTTTCTCATTTCAAAAAGTCTTCCAAAATACATTAAAAAGGGCTAAAAAAAAAAGTGTACGTTATTGTATGTCCTATTTATCATCGGAGACAGAGTGACATACAATATACATACAAATGACATGGAATATGCAAGTGGTATGTTTTGATCGGATTGTATATAACAACAATTTGGTATGCAAGTTGTTAGTAAGTTGTGTGCTTGACTAGATTGTATATATTAAAAAAAAAAGAAAAAACTCTTGCTACTATTTAAAAACCCAAAAATCAAGTTACAGAGGGTAAACACTGTCCAACTTTTTTATCTATAGGAAAAAAATCCTTCTGAAATTATGCGAGAGCAAACATTAGGGTGAGGGGGGAGGGGGAGAGGAAGAAATTTTTTTATATACACGATTTGGAGTGATATCTTTTTCGTTTCTATCTAATTATTATTATCTATAATAGAAAAGCTCATACTTGCCACTAGAAATATTAATCGGTTCCGTTGTAAGAAATAATCTCATCAACAGGGTGGAGCTAGCCTTCCGGCCGTCGCCTGCAAAATTCAGTAGGTTTAGTTCAATCGTTGTATTTATCTTAAGAAATTTATTAAATATTTATAAATTATTATTAATTTAAGACTTAGTAACTAAAAGAACTAAAATTCCGAACACACAAACTTCAAATCGTGCCTCTGTTCATCAATGTCAATCAACAATTCATCATGATAGAGAAAAACACTAATAAGTGAGGCTAATAGCTTTTTAAATATTGCGGCTATTTTTCAATTTCTTTCACCTCTTGATAAGTGAGGGATTTTGAAAGAAAAGAAGGTGTGGATTTGGCCTAAAATAGTTAACGTTACACAATATTAAGAGTATCTTTAAGAATGAGTTTTGTGTTTGAAACAAATAAACTTTTCGAGAAGGGACACCACCTAACCCTGTGACCAAAATTAAAAGTTGACCACAGCCTTAATGATCCCTATTTCTACTGTTTTCTCATGTAAAGATTGAGTAATCTTCGTTGTTAGATTTGCATTGACCGATAATGTCATTAATTACTCACTTTTATTACCATATTAATGTACTCAAACTGGTTAAAAAATGAATTACAGACCAAATGTGTTGATTGTAGATCTTCGTGATCTTAATAAAATACTGCTTGCTTAATAAATTTTTCATTGAGAAATATTTTTTTTCCGTTTCACTTGAGAGCTCCTAATTAAGGTACTCGATTTTTAAATAGGCATAAGGAAAGTAAGTATAACATCGTAAACCACAAAGAATATTAGTATAATGGAGTGATAACATACTCTGAATTATCCCTAAAATTTATGGGAAAACATTATACGTTATAGAAAATTCCCAAAATTCGATCCTATAATCAAAAATCAAACTTATTTTATTAAAAGTCTTGATAATTAACAATCACTTGATCTTATTTTTACTAGATTACGTTAATTTCATGTAGGTGGGATTTGCCTATATTGTTCTACCACTATATAATGCTAAACAAGACCTTGCTCCAAATCATTCAAAAGTTAAAATATTGTTAATTATTTAAAAAGTGCAGTAGTGGAGATAAAATATGGCCAAGGTTCTTATGAAGTCTTCGTTTTTGATTGCTTTTTTGCTAATCGTCATGGGTTTGTTTTTCTTTCGTTTTCATTACTCTCTTTATATATAAAAAAACCTCAGAATGCATAGAATATATTCTCTTTATTTCATCTTATGTGACACCGTTCAGAGGGTAACGATAAGCATGTGCGGATACACCTTATGACAAGCGATGTCACGTGACATTACTTTTCGAATTTGTTATTAAATATGTACATGTAGATAATATATAAAATGAAAATACTGGGTATAAATATAAAAATAACACTGTTTGTTATTATAATGATTTATTCAATTCTTCAAATGTTGATGTACATCGCTTGATAAAAAACTTGCATACGCTGTTGGGGATAAGGTTTGTGTATACACTATTCTTCCCATATTTTGCTTGTGGGATTACACATGATGTATTGTTGTTGATTTAGTTTTAGTAACAACAACATTAATAATGTTCAGTCTCAAATAAATTGAAATTGACTATAGTCTGTCATATAAAGTCAAAATAAAGACGAATAATATTCTGTTCTAAACAACAACTTGTTTAAATTTTTTAATATGCAGTTGCAAATACTCCATCATTCAAGCTGGTGACTGCTCTACACCACTGTCATTCTGACGAAGACTGCTATGATCTATGTGAAGACCAACCCCTTTGTGTTTGGCATCTATGCATATGTGTTCCCAAGACGAACAAGCTTGACGCAGCTGCATTTGGTCATAACGTACCTCTAAATTGATGTCTTCCAATTGTTTGATAGATTGTCCAAATGGAAAGAATTATCCTTTCTAGTTATATATACATGTTTTAATTAGCATGATTATGCCGTTGCTATAGAAATTGATGTTAATTAGTCATCATGTTACTAGTGTTTTTCCGCTTGATTTATTTATAAAGTATAGCATTAAACTTTTACTTGTTCAAGTAATAATAAAGGTGAATCAGGGATAGAAACGATGAATCTCGTTATGATAAACAATTCCATGAATTATATTTAGCCAACCCCAATCCTTTTACTCATTAATATCTTAGAAGATTTTTATTTTGAGTTTGTAACGATCCGGCCGGTCGTTTTGAGAGTTGTAGCACCGTTCCCCCATTTACTGTCCCTTTTGTATTCTACAACTGTTATAAGACTTACCGGGTTAGTTGTTTCGGGTAGGGGTATGCATTCGAATCGGTTTATCGATAAATCGAATCGATTATTTGTTATCGGTTTATCGATAAATCGAATCGATTATTTGTTATCGGTTTATCGATATCGATTTCGATTTCAAAAATTTTATTATCGAGTTATCGATTTCGATTTTGTCCTCTTCGGTTATCGATTTATCGAAAAACCGATAAGATATACTAAAAAGACAACTATACCCTTATTTTATAATACCTCTTTCTTTTAGTTTTACCCTAACTTATTAATAATAAGTTATTATTTCCACTTTCCTAGTTTCCTACTTTCCTTTACCCTAACAGAACCCAGACGGCCCATGAGCAAGCACTAAGCTCTTAATATCACTTCTCAGCCCAGAAATAAAAAGTCGGACCATAAGCCCATCAGAAATATCAGTGGTCTCGTTGGCCATAGCCTCAAAACGCCCCTGAAACTCAGAGACGGTGGAGATTTGACGGAGTTTCGCCAACCGGCCCTCTGTCGATTCAAGCCCCTTTTGCTGAAAACGAATCTTTGCCTTCGCCGCAAAATGAGTCCACCCTACAAGCTGGTGGTTTCGGAATAGCCAGCGATACCACTCCAAGGCCTCTTCGTCAAGGTAAAATGATGCTAGTGTTAAACGATCAGCCTCTGCGATGCCGTAATAATCAAAGTAGCGGCCAGCTTGAAAAACCCACGCATCTGGATTCTCACCACCAAATCTACACATTTCGACTGGAGCTGGCTTATGGCGACGAGTAATTTCCGCTGGATCGCGCTGAGAAGTACCCATGAGCACAATTTTTCCAACCACCTCTTGGACCCAGAACCCCATACCCTTATTTCTAATTTCCTCCCTAATCCCTAATCCCTCTTCTGCTCTTCAAGACTTCCGTCGAGGTGTCGGCCGTCGAGTCGTCGACCACACTGTGGTTCAAGCTTCAGCGCCGGCTGCGAGAATCGAGTTCACTGGTTCAAGCTTCAGCGTCGTCACCACAGTACCACACCACCCTATTATTTCCTCTTCAGAGTTCACTGGTTCAAGCTTGATCGTTCGCTGAAGTTTGGGCTCCGAGATCTTCACTCAAATTTCTCCTTTCTCCCATAGATCTGGTAATTAGTTCTTTTTACTTTGATTCTATTGGATTCGTACTTTATTTGAGGATTTGTCTTTTTCTTGCAAGTAATTTCTCGGCTGATTTGCTTTTGTAGCATGCTATTGCATTTGCTGGATTAAATTTAATCCTGGCAGCATGGTCTCCAGCAGATGTCAAACTTTTTGAAAAATATTAATTGCATTTGAGTATTATGTTGTTTTATGAGTTTTTAGAGTAATAAACCATCCAAGTGAAATGCTGAATAAACAGTATGAGAATGTGTATAGCAAAGAATGATATACCAAATATATTCAGCAATGATCTTGTCAGTGTATGGAGTTACGTCCAAGTTTAGCAGTTGTTCACAGTGCCACTATCGGACTGGACGACAAAGAGCCAAAAACTCTAAATTTGGCAGAGCTTTTAACAGTATGAGAATGTGTATAGCCTGTCCTCTGTAGTTTTCTGTTATGGGTGATAATTTCAGGGAGGAAATATTGTATTTTCCAAAATTCAAAGACTTTTTTAGTGTAATAGCAGCCTTATATAGGATTGTCACGACCCGACATCCCACCCTCGGCCGTGATGGCGTCTAACGTTGAACCTGCTAGATAAGCCAACGTACACAATACCCTTAACGTATCAACATTTAAATAACAGAAATAAATAAAACATCTTAGACTCCTTTTTCAATTGCGGAAGCAGATAAATTCTGATAAATTCTGAAATAACATATAACACCAAATAATACGATTCGTTTACATTATCCCAGCACCTGGAGTCACTAACTCACGAACGGACTAAGAAGTTACTAAATACAAAGTTTGAAGAAACAATACAAAAACTGCCTTAGAACTAAGGGAAAACAAGACAGAATAGAAGAAAAAGGATAGAAGAGGCGCCAAGGCTCACGAACGTCTGCGGGTCTACCTTGTAATATCATAGTGGACTGAAGGATGCTTCCTCAATCAGTGTCCACCGGGTCCGGCTGCGGGATCTGCACAACATAGAGAAGTACAGGTGTAGTATCAGTACAACCGACCCCATGTACCGAGCAAGTGCCGAGCCTAACCCCGACCGAAGTAGTGGCGAGGCTAGACACGACGACGGTAATCTACCTGTACAGTTCTACCAAAAAAATATAGCAAGGAAGTGACAATTATTTAACAGATAAGCAAGGGATACGGGGGCAAGTAAGGGGGTGGCAGGTAACTAGCAGAAATGAAAGGTTGAACACAATAAGTAAACATATAATGAATGGCACGGCATCACCCTTCGTGCTTTACTCTCGTCCTCACTATACAACAGGTAAATATATATGAAATGATGGCAATAATAAATGAAATGAATGGCACGACATCACCTTTCGTGCTTTACTCTCGTCCTCACTATACAATAGGTAAATATATATATGAAATGATGGCAATAATAAATGAAATGAATGGCACGACATCACCCTTCGTGCTTTACTCTCGTCCTCACTATGCAACATGTGAATATATATGAAATGATGGCAATGATAGACAACATAAGCATGGCACGGAATGTCCCCTTGTGCATCAACAATATAAAATATGGCACGGAATGTCCCCTCGTGCATAATCAAGATAAACATGGCACGGAATGTCCCCTCGTGCATAAACAATATAAAATATGGCACGTAATGTCCCCTCGTGCATAAACAATATAAACATGGCACGGAATGTCCCCTCGTGCATAAACAATGTAAACTTCGCAGGGAATGTCCCCTCGTGCATAAACAATATAAAATATGGCACGGAATGTCCCCTCGTGCATAAATAATATAAACATGGCACGAAATATCTCCTCGTGCATAAACAATATAAAATATGGCACGGAATGTCCCCTCGTGCATAAACAATATAAAATATTGCACGGAATGTCCCCTCGTGCATAAACAATATAAAATATTGCACGGAATGTCCCCTCGTGCATAATCAACATATACATGGCACGGAATGTCCCCTCGTGCTTTTACTCTCTTCCTCACTATGCAATATATGATAAAATCAATGTAAATCATGGCACGACATCACCCTTCGTGCTTTACACTCTTCCTCACCAATGCAATGACAATTATAAAAATGGCAAGGGATGCAACATAGTGGAATCACAAATCATGATCACCCGACAAGGGGAAAATACCAGTCATTATCATAACAAATTTTTCCGGCAAGGGTCTCAGCTATAACCAACCTTTTCAAGTATATCCTTTATAGTTGGGTCCTCAATAGGGGACCATTACATCACAAGTTTATCAACAAGGGTTTTCACAACAATCAACTTCTAAGTAGAGACAAATTCATGATACAATAGGTATGGAAGTAAGAAAAAGAATTTCATCAAAAATGGACTCACGGACGTGCTTGACACACAATGCATAGGTACTCGCCACCCCACCTATGCATTGAACATGATAAACAATTAACACATAGCATACAATACCTATTCCCTCACCAAAGTTAGGTAAGACACTTACCTCGGGTCCAAAATATAGCAATCAACCCTCTAACGCCGCCTTTCCTTTAGAATTCAACTCTGAAATGGTATTATCTAGAGATTATTAACTCAAGTATATCAATAATGATTCAATAATTCAATTACATAGCCTAATTACCCATTTCCATGCATTCTTCCAAAATAACAAAATTCGACCTCGGGCCTGCTTGGTCCAAACACGAGGCACATAAAGAGACTTGGCATTTTGTCGAACAGTTGGGTGCATTGAACTGCCAGATTTTTTCGAATTCAAAATTGAGCTTTGCATTTGATACCCAGGTGAAATTGAAGGATCAATAAGCTCTTCCTCATCAAGGAGAATCTTTTGGTAAGCTTTTCCACTTTGAGTGCCCAGAACACCATGGGCGGCCGTTGACGACTCACCTGAATTCTGCAAAAGGTCGAGGACGATGATTCCCACGGTGGAATCGCCTGAAACTTGGTGAGGATGTGCACTTGGTGATGGAGAGTAGTTTCTACGGCTTGGAATCATGCAATTTGGTCCAGAATTTACTGGGGAAATATCTTGAGGACCCAGGCGATTTCGGGCTACAGTGATCTCCTCACCCTTTCGTTGATTTGTAGCAGCTGGGTTGTTATGATTGAAAACTAGTTGGAGGGGATTGTGCGCAATGATGAGGCGCTCCTTTGAGGCCTGGTCTGGTGGGTTTTCATCGGTGGACGGCGGAGGACCGTCCATTTTGGTGGCTGACTGCTACAGTGGTTGTTAATCGCCTGTACAGAGAGAAACTAATTTTTGTGGCTGTTTCGAGCAAATGAGTGGGGATTCTTCTTCTAGCTCATAAAGAGTCAAGAAGAAGGCAAGCCTCGTGCCGTCGCTCGTTCGCACTTGGCTTCAGCTTCGGCTTCTGCTTCGTCTTCGGATTTGGTCAAAGATTGATTGATTAATCTTTTTAGACAAAATTTCTTTCAATTAACAAAAATTCAATCCGGAATAACCCATGACCCGGTCCGGTCCGGTCCGGTCCATTTTCTTTCCCGGATTATTTTAAATTCGTTTGTTGTTTCCCGTAATTTTTCCTACCTGTTCCAATAGCTATGGTTGTTTTAAAAGGTTGCAAACCTTTTCAGAATCAGTGCCAAATGGTCTATAAATATGCTTTGAATCCTAGAATTTTTACTTACTAAATTTTCTGATTATCTTCTTCTTATTCTTCTTCTACACAATAGTTTTCAGTGTGTTTTACGACCATAGAGTGGGTCGCTGTTCACCGGAGTTTTTGGTACCAATAGGCTGGTGAATTAAATCGTTCTACCCTGGGAGGATAATATTCCAACACCTCGGTTACTTGAGAGGAATAATTTTTTTAAGGACACACTGTACATTCAGTGGGCTCGATTTATTTCTATACTATTTTTCCAGAATTTATTCTACTAACTTTCTATGATGACCCAAGGGGTCATTTTATGAATTTAGACTCTCTTCTAGGCTTACTAGCCATAAAAAGGTTAATTTTAAATACCTCGATTTGCGTACACAGTCCAGGCGTGAAACCGGAAAGCTTTTCTGTGAAAATATGAGAAGTAGTAATTTCTAGAGTCAAACTTTGATTATAGTTGACTTTGGTCAATATTTTGAGTAAATGGACTCGGATATGTGTTTCGATAATCCCGGGAGGTCCGCAGTACAATATAAGACTTGGGCGTATTCCCGAAAATGAATTCCTAGGTCCCAAGCCTTAGAAAATAATTTTTGAAAAAAATTATTCTGCTGGTTAATTCAAGAAATAAAGAAATGAAATAATATGTGAAATATATGATATCAGACCCATATTTTGGTTCCGGAGCCGGAACAAGTTCGTTATGTTATGTAAGTCCTATTTGTGAAGTTTCATGAGAATCGGAGTTGATTTGATGTAATTCGGACATCCGGTTGAAAAGTTAGGAATTTGAGTGTTCTTGAGAAAATCTTGAGTTTTGAGGCTAAATCTGTAGATTTTGATGTTATTTTTATGATTTGATTGTACGAATAAGTACGTATGATATTTTCAGACTTGTGTGCATGTTTGGTTTGGAGCCACGAAGGCTCGGGTGAGTTTCGGATAGGCTAAGGAGAGTTTAGACTTAGAAAAATACCCCAACAGCTGAACATCTGGTGTGCAGGCCTCAGATCTCGCAAATGCAAGGTCGGGCTTTGCAAATGTGAAGCCAATGGCCAGCCTCAAATCTCGCAAATGCGAGGTCCTGGGGTCGCAAATGCGAAGGGCCCTGTTCGCAAATGCGAGGTCCTGTTCGCATTTGCGATATCTCTCCGGAAAGCCTAGGGTTCGCAATTGCGAGACCCGCAGCCTGTTATATCAGCTTTTTGACGGGATTTGGCCTTCTTTTCCAATTTTCTAAAACCCTAAACCTCCATAGGCGATTTTCCAAAGACCCAAACTTCTCCAAACCATTGGTAAGTGATCTCTAACTAATCTCTTTTAATTCCTAACAACTTTTAACAAGATTACAACCAAAAATCTAGAGTTTTCATGGTAAAAATATGGTTTATGGGTAGAACTTAGAAATTTCAAATTTTAGGGAATTGGACCTTGAATTGAGGTCGGATTCCAATACCAATTGTATATCCGGGCTCGGGGGAAATTGGGTAAACTGGTTTTGATCCGAACCTCGAGTTTGGACCAAGCGGGTTCGGGGTCGATTTTTGAATTTGAATAGGAAAACTTAGGAAGACCATTGCTTTTCAATAAAGATGATTCCTTTAGGCTATTATTGATAACATTAAACAAATTGTGATTAGATTCGAGCGGGTTAGAAGCAAATTCTAAAAGAAAGGCAGTGCTAGAGCAGTGAAGTGCTTGTTAGATCGAGGTAAGTGCTTGGTTTAACCTTGACTTGAGGGAATAAGAATCTCCAACTTAATTTTTATGTGAAATTTCATGTATGTGGTGTATAGATGAGGTGACGAGTATCTATGCACCACCAAGTTGTCTTCTTACATGATCCTTTCCCTGTTTCCAGTATAATTTCTTCATGTTTAATTGTTTCATGTTCATTGTTTTCTTTTGGTTACTTGGCTTGGTGACTTACTGTTAAGTCTTGTTGCAAGTATTATGGGAGAAGTATTAGTGTTTTTTTTTTCCGTGGAATTATCGTGGTACATAAAGGTTGAATGGGCTGACATTGTTTTACGATATATATATATATATATATATATATATATATGTTCCTGTTGGTTTCATTTTTTTGATAATATTGATGAGTTTATGAGAAGTACAGTTTTCTGTTTAATAAAATTATAGCGATAAGGGTGGACAGGCGAAATAAATGATAGTGATAATGGTAGACAGGGGAAATAAATAATAGTGATAAGGGTGGACAGGGGAAATCAATGATAGTGATAAGGGTGGACAGGTGGGATCGGGTTGCACGCCGCAACAAGACAGTGATAAGAGATGATACTTATGTTTTACTGGATTTCAAAAAATGTTTTGTTGGGTTTTGAAACTCAAGGATTTGAAACTTACAGATTTGAAAACTTATTGTTGTACTCTACTGTTTCTCATATTATTGACGTACGGTTGTTTTAAAGTAGAGTTTTGAAATTTATGTGAGATCTTGGTTACAGTTGAGGCCTGCAATAGGTGACTGAGTTATTTGATTGATTGTTGTAGTTGATCTTTCTTATTTGCTTTGAATTGTTTCCTTGCTCTATTATATATTTTGTTACCGGTTATGTTATAATTTCCCCGCCTTAGCCTCGTCACTACTTGATCGAGGTTAGGCTCGGCACTTACTCAGTACATGGGGTCGGTTGTATTGATACTACACTCTGCACTCTTTTGTGTAGATCCAGGTATCGGCAATCAGTAGAGATTTTTAGCAGCAACTATCCATTATCCGGAGACACAAGGTATATCTGCCGGCATTCGTAGATCCCGAGAGTCTTCTCTTAGTTCGTAGAGATTATTTTTTTTATATTTTCTCAAAACAATTATATTATTTCTTTCCTCCCATTATTTGTAATATTCTTTAGAAGTTCGTGAATTGTGACGCCAGACCCTGTGGTAGTCTTTGAGTTATTTATATGATTAGTTCGTGGCTCGGTTTGTTTATTGGTTTAGTTATTTACACTTGGAGTTATTCATTGGAAACCATTAGTCTTAGTTTGCTTTAAATTTATTTTATTGTGCTTAAGTAAGTAATCAAAGGGAAATATCTAATATAATTCTAACATTGGCTTGCCTAGCAAGTGTGGTGTTAGGCGCCATCACAATCCCTAAGGTTGGAAATTTGTGTCGTGTCAAGTTGGTATCAGAGCACTAGGTTGCTTAGGTCTCACAATTCATGAACAAGCTTGTTAGAGTCTGAATGATCGGTATGGAGACGTCTGTACTTATCCCTTAGAGGCTATCGAGTTAGGAAATAACTCCATTTGTATTTCTATTCTATCGTGCGATTCTTGTTATCTTCAAAAAAAATTGATTGAATTCTTCTATTCTCTTGCAGATGGAGAGAACCCGTGCTTCCTCTTCCGCTGACCAATCATCTGGTCTTCCGGCAGCAACAGTAGCTCCTACTAGGGGCAGAGGCCGAGGCCACGTCAGAGGCCGGGGCCGGGGCAGGACACAACCTGTTGCTCAAACAACAATCCCAGCTGCGGAGCCCCAGGTTGAGATTTATGAGGGGGTTCCCGCTCCAGCGGGATCGACTCAGGTCCCAAAGGGTTTTATTGCCACCCTAGTGCTTCAGGATGCCTTGGTCCGTTTAGTAGGCATCATCGAGAGTGTGGCCCAGACTGGCACACTCCCCGTGGCAGCGACCACATCTCGGGATGGAGGAGGGATTCAGACTCCCGTTACTCATACTCCTGATCTGGCTACTCATTAGGTTCAGACCCCAACATCTAATCCAGTTGGGGTAATTCATCTAGTTACTGTAGTGCCGCCTATTGATGAGGTAGCTATGTCCTCTGACGCTTTGTGGAGACTAGACAAGTTTATCAAGCTTTTCCCTGTTCACTTCAGTGGTGCTACTTCAGAGGACCCTCAAGAATATCTGGATAGTTGTCATGAGGTGTTGCGTAATATGGGCATTTTGGAGACCAATAGGGTCGATTTGCGGCTTTTCAGATGACTGGTTCCGCCAAGAAATGGTGGAGGGATTATCTGTTGACTAGACCAGTTGGGTCGCCTACCTTGACCTGAGATCAGTTCTCTCATCTCTTTATGGAAAAGTTTTTTCCTACTACTACTCGAGAGGAGAAGCATCGTCCGTTTGAGTGACTTCAGCAGGGCAACATGACAGTGACCCGGTATGAGACTCGTTTCGTGGATTTGGCTAGACATGCTATTCTTTATTGTCCACAGAGAGAGAGAGAGAGAGAGAGAGAGAGAGAGAGCGTCAGACGGTTTATTAAGGGCCTTTCTCAGCCTATCAGGCTGCAGATGGCCAAGGAGACAGGGACCGATATTTCTTTTCAGGATGCAGCTAACGTGGCTATGAGGGTTGAGTCGATTCTGGGGATAGGAAGTCAGGGGTCTGACAAGAGACCTCGCCATTCTGGTGGTTTCAGTGGTGCCTCATCTGGAGGTGGGACTTCATTTAGCAGAGGCCATTCTTCCAGGCCATTTCATTTGGCACTAAAGGCTTCGTATGGTGCTTCAGGTGGCCGTGGTCCTTATCCGCCTCCTTCTGCTCAGCCAGTCTACAGTGCTCCTTCAGCTCCTATTAGAGCACCTCCTTTGTAGAGTTTTCATCATGGTCAGCCGGTTCGCCCGAGTCAACTTACTTATCAGGATGGATGTTTTGAGTGTGGTAAATATGGGCATGTCCGGAGGACTTGTCCGAAATATACATGTAATCAGTTTCAGCATCAGGGTTCTCGTGCTATAGTTCCGGCTCTAGCTCCAGTACCACCTGGCCAGCCAGCCAGGGGCAGGGGCCAGCCAGTTAGAGGTAGAGGCCTGAATGTTAGAGGTGGAGGTTAGGCAGCTAAGGGTGGAGGCCAACCCGCTAGAGGTGGAGGTCCTCCCAAAGGTGTGATTCAGGGTGGCGGGGCCCAGCCCCGACTGTATGCATTTCCAGCTAGGCCTGAGGCGGTGTCCTCCGACTCTGTTATTATAGGTATCATCTCAGTTTTGGATAGAGCTACTTCAGTTTTGTTTGATCTGGGGTCTACTTATTCTTATGTTTCATCCTATTTTGCCTCGTATTTGAATGTGCCCCGTGATTCCATGAGTGTTCATGTTTATGTGTCTACACCGGTGAGGGATGCTATTCTGGTAGATCATGTGTATCGTTCGTGCGTAGTAGTCATTGAAGGTCTTGAAACTAGTGCGGATCTTTTACTTCTAGACATGGTTGATTTTGATGTTATATTGGGCATGGATTGGTTGTCGCCCTATTATTCCGTCTTGGGCTGTCATGCCAAGACAGTTACCTTAGCTTTGCCGGGGTTGCCTCGATTAGAATGGAAAGGGTCTTCTGGTCATTCTCCCAGCCGAGTGATTTCATATGACAAGGCTCGTCGCATAGTGTAGAAAAGGTGTTTGGCTTATTTGGCTCATATTCATGACTCTGCTGCTGAGGTTTCTTCCATAGTGTCAGTTCTTATCGTTCGTGAGTTTCCCGAGGTATTTCCTACAAACCTGCCGGGGATGCCACCCGATAGGGATATTGATTTTTGTATTGATGTGGCTCTGGGGCTCAGCCCATTTCCATTCCTCCATATCAGATGGCCCCACCAGAATTGAAGGAGTTGAAGGAACAATTACAAGACTTGCTAGATAAGGGTTTCATTAGACCTAGTGTCTCGCCCTGGGGTGCACCGGTTTTGTTTGTAAAAAATAAAGATGGGTCGATGAGGATGTGTATAGATTACCGCCAGCTGAATAAAGTTACTATCAAGAATAAGTATCCGTTGCCAAGAATTGATGACTTATTTGATCAGCTTCAGGGTGCTAGAGTGTTTTTGAAAATTGATTTGAGGTCAGGCTATCACCAACTGAAGATTAGGGAGTTCGATGTTCCTAAGACAGCCTTTCGGACGAGGTATGGGCACCATGAATTTTTGGTTATGTCTTTTGGGCCGACTAATGCTCCAACAACCTTTATGGATTTGATGAATCAGGTTTTCAAGCCCCATCTGGACTCTTTCGTGATTGTGTTCATTGATGGTATTCTAATATACTCTCGCAGTTGGGAAGAGCATGAGCAGCACCTCCGTATAGCCCTCTATACTTTGAGAGATAATCAGTTGTATGCCAAGTTTTCAAAATATGAGTTCTGGTTAGATTTAGTAGCCTTCTTAGGCTATATCGTATCAACTGAGGGTATTCAGGTTGATCCTAAGAAGATAGAGGCAGTCAAGACTTGGCCTAGATCCACTACATCCACGGAGATCAGGAGCTTCTTGCGTTTGGCGGGTTACTACCGTCGTTTCGTGGAGGGGTTCTCATCTACAACGGCCCCAATAAGTTGACTCAGAAAGGTGCCCCATTTAAATGGTCAGACGAGTGCGAGGCGAGCTTTCAGAAGCTCAAGATAGCCTTGAATTCAGCACCGGTGTTGGTGTTACCATCAGGTTCGGGTTCTTTCACGGTGTATTGTGATGCTTCCCGAGTTGCATATGCGTCTTGGCAGCTAAAAGTCCATGAGAAGAATTATCTTGTTCATGACTTAGAGTTGGCAGCCATTGTTCATGCATTGAAAATTTGGAGGCACTATCTTTATGGAATGCCGTGTGAGGTTTTCACTGACCATCGCAGTCTCCAGTACTTATTCAAGCAGAAAGATCTAAATTCGAGGTAGTGGAGATGGTTAGAGTTACTGAAGGATTATGATGTCATTATATTATATCACCCGGGGAAGGCCAACGTGGTGGCCGATGCATTGAGTAGAAAGGCGGTGAGTATGGGCATCCTTGCGTATATTCCAGTAGGTGAGAGACCGTTAGCTTCAGACATTCAGACGTTGGCTAATCAGTTCGTGAGGTTGGATATTTCGCCCAGCAGTGTTCTAGCTTGTATAGTCGCTCACTCTTCTCTAATTGAGCGTATCCGGGAGCGGAAGGATGATGAACCACATTTGATGGTTCTTAGGGACACAGTTCGGCACGGTGGTGCCAAGCAGGTTACAGTTGGAGATGATGGTGTTTTGAGGATGCAGGGTCGTATATGTGTACCTAATGTTGACGACCTTCATGAGTTGATCCTTGAGGAGGCTCACAATTCTAAGTATTCGATTCACCCAGGTACAACCAAAATGTACCAGGATTTGAGGCAGCATTATTGGTGGAGAAGGATGAAAAAGGACATTGTATCTTATGTGGCTTGTTGCTTAAATTGTCAGCGGGTAAAGTATCAGCATCAGATACCCGGTGGTTTGCATCAGCAGATAGAGATTCCCGAGTGGAAGTGGGAGCGTATTACTATGGACTTTGTTGTTGGACTCCCATGCACCCAGAGGAAATTTGATGCAGTGTGGGTTATTGTGGATAGGCTGACTAAATCAACACATTTCATTCCTGTGGCGAGTACTTACACTTCGGAGCGGTTTACTGAGTTATATATTCGGAAGATTGTTCGCCTTTATGGTGCGCCCGTATCTATCATTTTTGACTGGGGCACGCAGTTTACTTCGCACTTTTGGATGACAATTCAGCGTGAGTTGGGTACCCGAGTGGAGTTGAGCATAACATTTCATCCTCAGACTGACGGGCAGTCCGAGCGTACCATTCAGATTTTGGAGGATATGCTCCGCGCTTGTGTTATTGACTTTAGAGGTTCTTGGGATCAATTCTTGCCGCTAGCGAAGTTTGCTTATAATAATAGTTATCAGTTGAGCATTCAGATGGCTCCTTATGAGGCATTATATGGTAGACGGTGCAGATCGCCAGGTTGATGGTTCGAGCCGGGAGAGGCTCGGTTACTGGGTACAAACTTAGTTCAAGAGGCCTTAGATAAGGTCAGGTTTATTCAGGAGAGACTTCGTGCGGCTCACTCTAGGCAAAAGAGTTATGCCGATCGTAAGGTTCGTGATGTGGCATTCATGGTTAGAGAGAGAGTATTACTTCGTGTATCGCCCATGAAGGGTGTTATGAGGTTTGGAAAGAAGGGTAAGTTGAGCCCTAGGTTTATCAGGCCGTTTGAGATTCTTGATAGAGTGGGGGGAGGTGGCTTATAGACTTGCATTGCCTCCAGGGTTATCCTCAGTTCATCCGGTATTCCACGTGTCTATGCTTCGGAAATATCATGGTGACCCATCCCACGTGTTAGATTTTAGCTCTGTCCAATTGGACTAGGACTTGACTTATGAGGAGGAGCCTGTAGCCATTTTAGACTGGCAGGTTCGTCAGTTAAGGTCTAAGAGTTATCCTTCAGTACGAGTGCAGTGGAAAGGCCAGCCTGTTGAGGCAACTACTTAGGAGTCCGAGTTGGACATGCAGAGTAGATATCCACACTTGTTTGCCAATTTAGGTAGTTTTCTATGTCCGTTCGAGGACGAATGTTTGTTTTAGAGGTGGAGATTGTGATGACCCAAGGGGTCATTTTATGAATTTAGACTCCGTTATAGGCTTACTAGCCATAAAAAGGTTTATTTTAAATACCTCAATTTACGTGCACAGTCCGGGCATGAAACCGGAAAGTTTTTCTGTGAAAATATGAGAAATAATAATTTCTAGAGTCAAAATTTGATTATAGTTGATTTTGGTCAACATTTTGAGTGAACGAACCCAGATCTGTGTTCCGACAATCCCGGGAGGTCCGCAGTAAAATATGGGACTTGGGCGTATGCCCGGAAATGAATTCCTAGGTCCCAAGCCTTAGAAAATAATTATTGAAAAAAAATTGTTCTGCTGCTTAATTCAAGAAATAAAGAAATGAAATAATATGTGAAATATATGATATCGGGCTCGTATTTTGGTTCTGGAGCCCGGAACAAGTTCGTTATGTTATGTAAGTCCTATCTGTGATGTTTCATGAGAATCGGAGTTGATTTGATGTAATTCGGACATCCGGTTGAAAAGTTAGGAATTTGAGTGTTCTTGAGGAAATCTTGAGTTTTGAGGCTAAATCTGTAGATTTTGATGATTTGATTGCACGAACAAATCTGTATGATGTTTTCAAACTTGTGTGCATGTTCGGTTTGGAGCCACGAAGACTCGGGTGAGTTTCGGGTAGGCTACGAAGTGTCTAAACTTAGAAAAATACCCCAACAGCTGAACACCTGGTGTGCAAGCCTCAGATCTCGCAAATGCGAGGTCAGGCTTCGCAAATGCGAAGCCAATGACCAGCCTCAAATCTCGCAAATGCGAGGTCCTGGGGTCGCAAATGCGAAGGGCCCTGTTCGCAAATGCGAGGTCCTGGTCGTATTTGCGATATCTCTCCGGAAAGCCCAAGGTTCGCAAATGCGAACCCCAGTTCGCAAATGCGAGACCCGCAGCCTGTTATATCAGCTTTTTGACGGGATTTTGCCTTCTTTTCCAATTTTCTAAAACCCTAAACCTCCATAGGCAATTTTCCAAAGACCCAAACTTCTCCAAACCATTGGTAAGTGATCTCTAACTAATCTCTTTCAATTCCTAACAACTTTTAACAAGATTACAACCAAAAATCTAAAATTTCATGGTAAAATTTTGGTTTTTGGGTAGAACTTAGAAATTTCAAATTTTAGGGAATTGAACCTCGAATTGAGGTCAGATACCTACCAATTGTATATCCGGGCTCGGGGGAGATTGGGTAAACGGGTTTTGGTCCGAACCTCGAGTTTGGACCAAGCGGGTTCGGGGTTGATTTTTGAATTTGAGTAAGATAACTTAGGAAGACCATTTCTTTTCAATAAAGATGATATCTTTAGGATATGATTGATAACATTGAACAAATTGTGATTAGATTCAAGCGGGTTAGAAGCAAGTTCTAAAGGAAAGGCAGTGCTACAACAGTGAAGTTCTTGTTAGATCGAGGTAAGTGCTTGGTTTAACCTTGACTTGAGGGAATAGGAATCCCCAACTTAATTTTTATCATGTGTGTGGTGTATAGGTGAGGTGATGAGTATCTATGCACCACCAAGTTGTCTGCTTACATGATCCCTTCCCTGTTTCCAGTATAACTTCTTCATGTTTAATTGTTTCATGTTCATTGTTTTTTTTGGTTACTTGGCTTAGTGACTTACTTGTAAGTCTTGTTGCAAGTATTATGGGAGAAGTATTAGTGTTTTTTTCCGTGGAATTATCGTGGTACATAAAGATGGAATGGGTTGACATTGTTTTACGATATATATATATATATATATATATATATATATATATATATATAT
>ML422953.1:211742-323118 GCA_005239525.1 Nicotiana knightiana | reverse complement strand
CAATGGAAAATTTATTTCTTATGTGTCAAGCACATCCATGATCAAGAAAGAAAACGCCTACGTCATCTCCTAGACTAGCATAACCTACAATTTCGCTTCGATTAACACACGAGGCAAGTTCTAGACTACACAGAATAGCATAGAAAATTACTAACCCTCACTCACACATTGCACATGACTCAATCACAACGGTTTTATTCAACTCTCAAGTCAAGCAAGCACACAAAATTGAGAGAATTAAGCAATCTCACACTATGCAGCATACAAGTCAAGCAACTGAGCTAAGGCATCACAAAATAGGCTATTTATTTTTCTCAGGCATCACATGTCAAACCAAATATAAGGGAAATCAGAATGTATGTCATAACCTAATATGCCGACACCAAACATGTCAATGGGTATCTCTAAGTTACTCAGTTTCTTCCTAACTACTCTAAAAAAAATAATTTTTAAAGTGCCCGGTTCAAGCTACACCCTTGGAAAAGAACTGGAGCCCAAAGAAAACCAAGGGATACTATCTACCTACTCTAAAAAAAACAAAAAAAAAAATCTTTTTGGCATTTTTAAATCGGACTTTATCCCTCAAGAAAATTGTTCAACATATCCATCATGAGAAAAATCCGAGCTTTTTCTAAAAAATAATAATTTTATACAATTACACTTCAGAAAGTAGTTTCCCCACCCACACTTATGTTATGCATAGTCTTCGATGCATGATCACAAAGAAAAACATTAAAACAAGGGTGAGCAATACTCCCTGAGACCCCCTCGGGCATAGCCCGGACATGATTCTCAATCTTTAGAGTCGGGATGACCCCACACTTAAGCTCAAACATGCCCCTCAGCTTCAACTTTGGGTACTCAGAATTCCCCTACTCTGCAAAATAACAACAACACAAAACTCGACACTAAAAAAAATATAAAAAATAAGATATATACAGGATGGGTTGCCTCCCAACAAGCGCCTTATTTATAGTCGTGGCACGACTCTGCTACTGTACTCAGGCTGGGCGCTTTCTCTTCTTCTTTCTCCCATGAAGCCTAACCTTTTTGCGTGCTCTTAACGGGTCTACTTTGTCATCTCTGGCTCTTTTCTCAATTATCATTACACCCTCTGCTTGCAACATCACCTTCTCTGGATCACTGCCATTCACATAAGGACTCTGCTCTATCCCCTTCATGTCGACCATAGTAATCATGCACAAGTCCTCATAATGTTTTGGGAGTTTAAGTGCCTTGTACACATTAAAAGTGACCTCCTCATCGTCAAATCTCATTTTTAACTTCCCTTCCCTCACATCAATAATTGCTCCACCAGTACCTAAGAATGGTCGCCCCAAAATAATGGGCACTTCCTCATCTACCTCGTAATCAAGCACAATAAAATCAGCGGGAAGAATAAACTTTCCCACTCGAACTAGCACATCCTCAATAATTCCTTCCGGCATAATTAGCAACCTATATACTAACTGTAAAGTGATTGTGGTAGGTCTAAGAACCCCCAATCCGAGTTTCTTGAACAAAGAAGATGGCATCAAATTTATACTAGCCCCTAAATCACACAGGGCTCTACCAACTTCTTGTTTTCCAAGAGACAAAGGAATTGTGAAACTCCCAGGATCCTTCAACTTAGGAGGAAGTTTACTCTGAACTCTGGCACTGCACTCTTCAGTAAGTGCAAATATTTTGAACTCTTGCATGTCTTCGTTTATTTGCCACAATATCTCTGAGATGCCTCGCATACTTAGGCACTTCTTGCAAAATTTCCACCAAAGGCAAATTCACACTCACTTGGCTCAACATATCTAGGAATCTCTTGTACTTAGCATCATCTTTTTGCCTCTGCAGTCTTTGTGGAAACGGAGGTGGTGGCCTTGTTTCAATTACTGGCTCGGGTCCTTTATCATCTTTCTCATTCCCCTCAACTGGCTTGGGAACTAATTCTCCTCCAGGATGAGCTGTATTCTTCTTTGTTTTTGGAGCTTCTTCTAGTATTCTTCCATTTCTCAAGGTAATTGCATTGACTTGAGCCTTAGGATTGGGCTCAGTATCACTAGGAAGAGCTCCTACTAGTTTGGTATTTTGGGAACTGGCAAGTTGCCCCAATTGA
This sequence comes from Nicotiana knightiana, assembly GCA_005239525.1. Taxonomy (NCBI): domain Eukaryota; kingdom Viridiplantae; phylum Streptophyta; class Magnoliopsida; order Solanales; family Solanaceae; genus Nicotiana; species Nicotiana knightiana. The sequence continues at coordinate 321,008 of ML422953.1, read as the reverse complement.
CGTTCCAAGTTTCTCATTGTTGTTGCTTGGGCCTGGTGATCAGCCGTTATTTTCTGATTGAAAGCAATTTGGTCATTCATCATTCTCTTCATAATCTCCTCAAAGCTAGTTGATTGTTCATCCTGAGGTGGTCTGTATTGTTTTTGAGGTGCTTGAGGCCGATACTGATTATGATTGCCTTGATTTCCACCCCAAGAGAAATTTGGGTGGTTCCTCCAGTTAGGATTGTAAGTGTCCCTATACTGATTTGTTTGGCCTCGATTTACATTGCCCACAAAATATGCATACTCTGGATTTTCTGGGCATAGATTGCTCATGTGACCCTCTCTACAGATTTCACAAAATACCTGAATATGTTGCACTGGTTGGGCCTGTTGCAGTGGTTGAGACTGTTGCTTGTTAATGATCAGGTTCATCTGATTGACTTGGTTAGTCAATGTAGATATCTGAGCTGACAATGCTGAGACAACATCTAGTTTAAGAACCCCTAGTGACTTTTGAACCACATTCCTTCCCATCTCACCTTGCCAGTCTGGATTGCTTTTGGAGAATTTATTCAATAATGCAAATATTTCATCATAATTCTTCTCCAACACTTGACCTCCAGCTGCTGTATCTACCAAAATTTTGGTTTGAGGATGGAGCCCCTCAATGAAAGTGTGAACTAACACCTCGTTTGACTGATTGTGATGAGGGCAGTCTCTGAGTAGTCCCTTGAACCTTTCCCATGCTGAATATAAAGATTCACCCGTTTTCTGTCGAAAGGAGACTATCTCACTCCTGATCTTTGCAGTCTTTCCTGAAGGAAAGAACCTTGCCAGAAATTTTCTCGCCAAATCGTTCCATGTTGTAATGGAATTAGCTGGTTCTGCCTTCAGCCATCGCTTTGCTTCGCCCAATAGAGAGAATGGGAAAAGAGTGAGCCTCACATAATCTGGCGTGACCCCGTTAATGATATAAGTATCACTAATCTCCAAGAAGTTCAGAATGTGCTGCTGAGGATCCTTGAGTGGAAGACCCATAAACTGCCCGTTTGCGTGAAGTAGCTGGATCATGCTCTGTTTCAGCTCGAAATGCCCAGTGATTCTGGGCTTCACGATGCTGGAGGTAACATTAGCAATACTGGGCATTGCTACCTCCTGAACAACCATGTGTTGTTCCTCTGCCATGTTCACAGGAAATCGGATGAAGTCCTGAATATTGTCTGTATCTCTTGCTTCTCGCAACCTTCAGTGAAATATTCTCTCAGGTTCGGGGTCAAAGCCGTCAAGTCTTTCCTGGATTCTGACCCTACGAATTCAATCGAAGTTCCTGAGATTAGAGCAAAAATCACGTGACGTTAGACTCAATGAAATAAACAATTAAAGCAAGTAACTAGAAAATAGTCTATATTCAAGTCCCCGGCAACGGCGCCAAAACTTGTAGGTTCTAAACGCCCACGCAAGTATACGTGGTCGTAGCAAGTAATATAATGTTAAATCGAATGTTGAACCCACAGAGACTTGCGTAAAATACTTGCTGAATCACTCTAATTATTATTTAATCAAGCCAAAATAAAATCCAGGAATGTAACTAATTTATACTACGATTCTATTAACTAACTAATTATCAAGTGAGAAGAATATTGTTGTGTATTCAGTAAAGACAAGTATTCCAGGGTTGTGATATATTCACCACTCGTATTGCATTCTAATTAACTCTCTCTTTCATATAATTCACTCATGGTTTCTAACTAATCGATAATTGCTCTCATAGCCTTCTCCCGAAGCACTACTCGCCTATTCTCAATAGATTAACGCCTATATTCCTATGAAATTAATCTATTAGAACGCACTAAGATTACGATGTTTAATTAAGCACGGTGACTAGGTATATTCCTATCCCAACCACAAATCCGCTCCCCTGAAGGGTTAAGATCGCGCTCTCTTCAATTATTATCTAATCTATATACGGATTTCCCAAGCATAACATAGATAGTATATAGAACCTAACTGCTGGCCAGACAATTAAGCAATTAAACGCAGAATTGAAGAAACAACCATATATTGAGTGAACTCTATTCAAGGTTAAATTAATGTCGAATAACAATATCCATGGCTAAACCACAACCCTATAACAATGGGTGTTTAGCCACTCATGCTAGAATCAAACAATTGCATAAGTGTTGCATAAATTGAAAATACTAGAATAAGATGAAGAAAACTGAGAAATCCTTTGCTTCCTAATGATCCCGTGTGTATCTTCTCTCCAAAAATGGAATCCTCCCTTCAAAGTTGTGTTTTTGGGTCTATTTATATGTTTGGGACAAACCCTAAACGTGTAGGAGACCTCTATTCAAACCGGGAAACACTTAAAACCTTCAAAACTCGAATTGGACCGGACCAGGAACTAGGCTCTATGGCCTAAACGCCCGGATAAAGCCTGGCCAGGCCTAGCGTTAGGGCTCTAACGCCCCCCAAACGCCTGGTCCTACCAGGCTTTATAGCCCAAACGCCCAGCTATAGCCTGATATGACCAGGCTTTACAACTCAAACGCCCGGCTATAGCCCGATTCACTCCTTTTTGACTCTTGAGCATATTTTTGACGTTTATGCATCCATTTAGCTCGGCTTCCATCTCCAATTCACCTACATATGAAATAGACTCTATTATGCACATACGATGTGTATTTTTATCATTAACGCACATAAAATGTAAGGCACATAATGCTTTAAACCATGAATTCTAGCCACACATCGGTCAACAACAAGAGAATCTCCCACAGGAGTATACACATAAACAACAGAACTCAAAGAATCCCAAGATACGCCCAAATGCAAGGAAAAATAAGATGACACATAAAAATAAGGGGAGCCTGGATCGAATAGAACCGATGAATCTTTATGACAAATCGGAACAATACCTATAATGACAAAATCAGAAGCAACGACCTCTGTACGAGCAGGAAGGGCATAGTATCTAGCCTGGCCTTCCTCTCTAGGGTGACCTCTACCTCCACCTGGGGCTGGCTAAGCCGGTGCGGTGGCAGCCGGTGCTGTAATCATAGCCTACAGACCTGGTGGAGCACTGTGTGGCTGAGAAGTCTGTGGAGGTGCACCCCTCATAAGTCTGGGGAAATACCTCACTATATGGTGAGTGTCTCCACACTCAAAACAAACTCTAGGAGGACGTGGCAGCTGTGACTGGCTCGAGCCAGGTCTGCTGGACCGACCATTGCTTGCACCCCGTGCAGGAGGCACACTAGATACTAGAGGTACATAATAAGGCTCCTGAGGTCTAGGAGGAGCTGGAATACCACTGGCGGTTGGAAGAGTTGAATGAATAGGGTGCCTCATATAACCCCTACCATGATGAACTGCAGCTGGGGCACGGGCACTAGAATAATGCCCCGACTTCTCGAGACCTCTTGCCTCTCTCTCCTCCCTATCTCGAGAAGGCATGCCCTCCACTCTCCTAGAAATACTCACCACCTACTGATACAAAATATCTATCTCTAACTCCCGAGCCATGCTAGTCCTGATGCTCGGAATGGGTCCCTCAATAAACCGATGGATCCTTTATCAAACTGTAAAAACCAAGGTCGGTGCATGTCTAGCCAAGTCACTGAAATTGACTACATACTCTAAAACAGTCATAGCACCCTGGCACAACTGCTCAAACTCCATGCGCCATGCGTCCCTGAGGGACGTACTCTCTCAAAAATATGTCAGAGAACTGAGTCCATATAAGAGAAGATGCATCAGTCGGATTATCCAACTCATAACTACGCCACCACCGATAGGCTGCTTCTCGAAGCTGAAAGGCAGTGAAAGAAACCCCACTCGACTCTGCTATGCCCTTAGTGCGGAGGATACGGTGGCACTCTTCTAGAAATACCTGATCATCATCTGTCGCTAGGCCACTGAATATAGGAGGGTAATACTTCTTATACATATCGATCCTACGCCGTTCCTTCTCTAAAGTTGGTGCCCTACTCTCGGGCTAAACTGGGGCTACAGGTGGTACTGGTATAACCTCTGGAATTTGATCAGCCTGAACCCGCTGCTCTGGGGTGGGGGGCGGTGGGAGTCTGTGCTCCTCCCCCGACCTAAGATTTGGCTGTAACAAGAGGAATCAACCCTGCCTAAGCTAGAGTGTTGTACATGCTCATGAATTGTTCAAGGGTCTCCTGAAGAGCCGGAGTAGTAGTAGTAGGCGTATCAGGTGCCTGTGCTCCGACTGGAGCTGCTGGTGGCTCCTTTGCAGCAGCTCACTCGGGTGCTTTGGCTGCACTACGTGGGCGTCATCGACCTCTACCCTGGCCCCGGCCTCGGGTGGCTCTAGTAGGGGCGCGGGTGCCTGGTCATCTCCGGTAGCACGTGTCCTCACCATCTGTGAGAGAATAGAAGATAGAAGTTTAGAATTTTGAAGTCAACAATTTTGCATGACAAGGAATCAAAAGAAGTGAATTTTTTCCTAACAGTTCCATAGCCTCCGAAAGATAAGTACATACGTCTCCGTACTGATCCGTGAGACTCTAATAAATCGGCTTGTGACTCACGACTCCTATGAATCTAGAGCTCAGATACCAACTTGTCACGACCCAAATTTTCTCCCTCCGTGAACTGTCGTGGCGGCACCTAGTCTCTACGACTAGGTAAGCCTAATATAGCGAAAATGTAATGAAAACACAAAGATAACAACTGTTAATAAGAAGAAACGGTGCCGCTCAGCATATGCAATAATCAGTTTTCCCAAAACCCGAATGTCGCAAGTTACAAGCTACTAAGAAATCTTAATTTTTCAATACATCATTTCTACATAAAAGAAGGGAAATGAACATGGGGGATAGAGGGGGACTTCGAGGATCTGCGGGCGAGGACAGATGTACCTTGAAGTCTCCAATAAGCATCCGCGACTGCAACTAGTGAAGAGGCTGGTAAGATGACCCCGGATCTGCACACAAAAAACATGTGGAGGAAAGGGCATGAGTACACCACAATGATACCCAGTAAGTGCCAAGACTAACCTCGGTCGAGTAGTGACGAGATCAGGTCAGGTCCCTACTGGTATAAATATAATGAAATAAGACAAAATGAAATACCACAGTAAAAATAGATACAAAAGTCTAGCAGAGATAAAATAATCAATGAAAGGAAACAATCCATAACACAGTGATAACAATAGGGGATCTCCCGGGATACCGTTTCGTAGTCCCAAACGTAAATGTGTAGGGGGGGGGGGAACTCCCAAAATACCGTTCCGTAGTCCCAAAGTAAATATGCAGAACAGGGGGATCTCCCGGAATAGCGTTCTGTAGTCCCAAAGTAAATATGCAATAAAGGAGGGGGAGATTTCCCGGAATACCGTTCTGTAGTCCAAGAGTAAATATGCAGCACAACCAATAAGAATAACAATTACAATAAGAGAAACTATAGTTTAGACTAAGTGCAAGTCAAGGAAGGCATGAAATTTCACTAAACATGCAGCAAAGAGTTCAAATAGGCAGTTAAAACATCTAGGCATGCTTTTCTAATCTAAACAAGATAGTTACATATGCTAGTGTAATCCAAACAAGGAGAAAACAAATTATGACTTGGTGAAAAATAAAGTTTTACAACAAATAGCCCCTGTACGTACTCTTCACCTCACGTTCACATCGCACACATATCAAACAATACCAAATCCTAAGGAGAAATCCTCCACACAAGGTTAGACAAGCCACTTACCTCGAACCAAACTCAAATCAATCCGTCACAATGCTCTTTCCACGAATATCCGGCTCTGAATGGACCAAATCTATCCAAATCAATTACATAACATAAATATAGCTACAAGAAACTAACCTAGCTACCGAAACCAAAGCCAAAACAAGAAATTGGAAATTCGCCCGAAAAATGCCTCCCCGGGCCCACATCTCGAAATCGAGTAAAAGTTATCAAATATGAACACTCATTCACTCACGAGTTCACTCGCACCAAAATATCCAAATCCGATGTCTAAATCCCAATCAAAACTCAAAAATTCGGTTGGGGAACTTTTTCCCCATTTTCCAAACCTTTCAATCCAAATCCGAAATTAAATGGAGAAAACAACTTTAGATTAATGAAAGACAAATAAAAACGACTTACGAATCGTTACCCCAAATCTCTCTATGAAAATCCCTCGAAAATTCGCCAATCTTTGAGCTCCCAAGTCCAGAAATGGAGAAATGAATCAAACCATCGATTTAGCCTCTTTTTCTGCTAGTCAAACCGCATCTGCTGACCTTTCTCAGCACCTGCAAAATCCATCACAGGTGTGGAAATGACTTAAAACTCAGAGTTCGCTTCTGCGATAAGGGTCGCACCTGCGGACTTTTGTACACTTCTGTGGTCCATTTCCGCTTCTGCAGGTTCTGGAGCGCTTCTGCAGCATCGCGGATGCGGAACCTTCTTTGCACCTACGACCCAAGGAAACTCCTATCCTTTCCTCTTCTACGCCTCCTCTTCCGCACTTATGAATCGGCACCTGCGATCTCCCCTCCATAGGTGGGAAAACATCAGGAACCAGCAATTCAGCAATTTGGCCTAAGTCCAATTTCAATTCGTTGAGCATCCGAAACACACTTGAGGCCCGCGAGACCTCAAAAAAACATACCAACCAATACTAAAACTTCATACAAACTTAGTCGATCCCTCAAATCACATCAAATAACTCTAAAAACACAATTCATCCCTCCATCCAAACCTAATGAACTTGAAACTTCCAAATTCGACAATCGATGCCAAAACCAACCAAACCATGTCCGATTGACCTCAAATTTTTCACACAAGTCATAATCTACACTACGGACCTACTCCAATTTACGGAGTAGGATTCCGACCCCGATATGAAAAATTCCACTACGGCCAAAACTCCAAAATTTTGACTTTTGCCATTTCAAGCGTAGATGGGCTACGGACCTCCAAAACACAATCCAAACATGCCTCTAAGCCCAAAATCACCCAACGGAGCTAACGAAATCGACGGAACTCCATTCTGGAGTTGTCTTCAAATAGTTCCGACTACGGTCCAAATCTTATGACTTAAGCTCCCATTTAGGGACCAAGTGTTCCAAACACTTCCAAAAGCCAATGAAACCTCCCGGCAAGTCACAATAGCAGAAATAATTACGGGGGATGCATTTAATAGGGGATTGGGGATCTAACTCTCAAAATAACCGGCCGGGTCGTTACAGTTCTAGAGTCATATGAGGGAGTAAATAATGTTATATTTGAAGACTCTAGTGCATGTAAATATAAGGATGTAAATAGTAATACTATTTCAGAGTTCGGGCTTGTTGGTCCTCATTCTAATCATTTTTCGACATTGTGTTTGGATGATGACATGCAAATCGAGTCATCTGAGCATTTGGAGGAGTCAATGGAAGAGGAACAAGATGTCTATATTCTTGAATTTGTTGTGCCAAAAAGTAAAAATTATATTCCTCATCTAAAGGCCGAGAAGTGTAGAGTGAAAAATTTATTACTTGTCCTAGTTATCTTTGTAGCCCCACCAAAGGAGCATAGCCACATAGTGGATGCCATGTTAGGGGTACAATCCATATGTTCACAGTGGAGGCAAAAAGTAGTTCACATCGTGCCGCGACGTTAAGTTAGGCACTTGTTGGGAGGCAACCCGTTTTATTTTATTTTTGTTTATATTTTTTTTGTTATTATTTTTGTAGTGTTTTTTTGTTTCGTAGGATTATGAGCATAGTAAAAAAAGCCATAGGAAGTATGCAAAAGAGAGCTAGATGGTTGGAACTAGTGTGAGGTACCCGCATAAATGACCGTCTATGGGAGAAGTCTGAGTACCCCGTGAGCTGCTATTGTTTCGGCCGTTGGCCCTTCAAGGAGTTTCTTGTCCACCATTATTATTTTTATATTATTTATGCATTGGGGACACTGCACTCTTTTAAGTGTGGAGTGAAAGATTCTTTGTGCTTTGTATAGTATTATAATAGCATATTATTAGTTTATTATCTTTTTATTGTTAGCTAGATTTTTATTTCTAATTGCATAGTTAGTAGAATTAATGGTGTAGTATAGTAGTAGTAGTTTTAGTAGCTTAATTTTTTTTAAAATGTGAAAAAAATATAGAAAAATCAAACAAAAAAATTTAGAAAAATTTGGACTTTTCCCAACGATGGATCTCCTACGCAGTTTTCTTGAGGGATTAAAGTCTAAAAAAAAGATCCAAAATTATGTCTTTTAGCTTTCTTTAGGATGTAATAATCCTCTGTGGGTTTTCTTTGTGCCTCGGTTCTTTTCTATCGAATGTAGTTTGAATCGGGTAGTAGTATTTTCTTTTATTTTTAGAGTAGATTAGAATTTAGGGAATAAATGGAGGAAGAAAGATGAGATTCCTAGGCGCCTTGACTTGTTTGATAGTAACATATTTAAGCTTTGGCATGTGTAGTATCTTCCCTATATTTTGATATTAATCTTGATGCCTTTATATATTTGATAACATGTTTTGTGACGACTATTTCTCGTTTTCTTGACTTGTATTCACTTTGCGCTTAATGCTTAATATCTCGTGGCTCCGTGAATACTTGCATAGTTTGAGAGTCAAAATGGGAGTGTCCTTAGCGAATCATGTGCCATGTGTGGTGTGGGTTTTGTGTAGTCCATGTATTGTACTTGTGTCTAGAACTTGCCCGGTATGTGAGTTGAAGCAAAATTTTAGTTGATGCTCGGTTTGAGAAATGATTTTAGGCTTTCTTTGATCTTTTGAGCTTATTGCTTACCACAAATAAAACAATCCCTAGTTAACCATTTTGAGCCTATAAAATTTTATTTGGTACCCACATTACAAGCCTATACCCTTTTTGTTCTTAATTGATATTATTTTGATCCTTTTACCTCTTAAAGAACTTTAATTGTGAGATGAGCGCTAAAAGAAGCAAGAAGGAACTAAGTGTGTGGTGACTTTTGAGTGGAACCAATGAAAGGAAGAAATGTGCACTTGTTTTGTATAAGAATATGCCACTAGCGGAAATTGAAAAAAAAAAAAAAAAAAAAAACTCTGGAAAAAAAGAACAAGAAAAATATAGGTGAACAAATTGTTGTCTTGTTCTTGCTAGTGAGGTATAAATTAAAGTAGTGCTTAAATAAAGAGAGAACATTGTTGGGGGTGATTGTAATTGTGAAATTAAAGTGGATTGGGGAATTTGCGCATAAATTATCATGTGATGTGTTAAAGTGCTTAGGAGGTTGAACCACTATTCCTAAATATATCCTACCCGTCCCTTAGCTCACATTACAACCATGAAAAAGTCCTAATTGATTTTAGATCGAGCAAGCTTATATTAGTAGATATTTACATTATGGGCAAGCATATGGAACTTTTTGCATGCATGTGGCTTCTTTGTGAGAGTGAGCGACTTTCTTTGATATATGTGAGTCCTTAAAATATACTTGAGCAGTTGATTTGAATGTGTGGAATTAATTTACTCTCTTGTTCTTGTTGTGAGAGAACACGGTTTCACGAGGGATAGGTAACATTATTAAACTTTTCTAGGATATTGGGTGTTCAAGACATGAGTGCATTGTGACGCTGAGTCGGTTTTTGAGGCTAGGATTGTTGTAAGCATATTGTCTTTGTTTGAATATTTTTGAAGAATGACATAAGCAAAGGGAAGATTATGTGATTGCATATGCTAGAGTTTAATTGTAACTATCAACCATGGTCATTGGTGCACAGTGCTTAAAAACGTTCCCCCTCCTCAAAATAGGTTTATGTTGGCTTTTATATGAGTTGGGGAAGTCTTGGGGTCGAAATAACCGAGTCCCGATCAAAATAGGATATGTTCACGTTTTGAGCGTCTAGGGCAGCGTGGGGCGCTGGCCCTGGCGCTCAACTTTTCAGCATCCTGTTTTGAGCGCCACAGGNGGAATTTGCGCATAAATTATCTTTTGATGTGTTAAAGTGCTTAGGAGGTTGAACCACTATTCCTAAATATATCCTACCCGTCCCTTAGCTCACATTACAACCATGAAAAAGTCCTAATTGATTTTAGATCGAGCAAGCTTATATTAGTAGATATTTACATTATGGGCAAGCATATGGAACTTTTTGCATGCATGTGGCTTCTTTGTGAGAGTGAGCGACTTTCTTTGATATATGTGAGTCCTTAAAATATACTTGAGCAGTTGATTTGAATGTGTGGAATTAATTTACTCTCTTGTTCTTGTTGTGAGAGAACACGGTTTCACGAGGGATAGGTAACATTATTAAACTTTTCTAGGATATTGGGTGTTCAAGACATGAGTGCATTGTGACGCTGAGTCGGTTTTTGAGGCTAGGATTGTTGTAAGCATATTGTCTTTGTTTGAATATTTTTGAAGAATGACATAAGCAAAGGGAAGATTATGTGATTGCATATGCTAGAGTTTAATTGTAACTATCAACCATGGTCATTGGTGCACAGTGCTTAAAAACGTTCCCCCTCCTCAAAATAGGTTTATGTTGGCTTTTATATGAGTTGGGGAAGTCTTGGGGTCGAAATAACCGAGTCCCGATCAAAATAGGATATGTTCACGTTTTGAGCGTCTAGGGCAGCGTGGGGCGCTGGCCCTGGCGCTCAACTTTTCAGCATCCTGTTTTGAGCGCCACAGGTAGCGCCCCACGTTGCCTGTGGCCTTCAAATGTGCACTTTTGCCTTTTCTTCCCATTTTCGCTCCAATACGCACGCTTTCGTCCCAAATCGCATCCGAATGATTCCTATACATAGAAATACTACAAATTAGCACACATTATTATTATTATCCATCCAAAATCTACAAGATATGAGTACAATGTGAGACAATATATGTAAAAATATGCATACCTTAAGTCAAACATCACAAGGTCTGCATACACATTATCCTTCACAGGTCCTACTTGTCAAATTACACCAGGTATGTTATTGTTGTTGTTGTTGTTGTTGTTGTTAGGATTTAATGTGCAATATAATCTCGTTAATAACTATTTAACTGAATTAGTGACGGAGCCACATGTACTCAGAGTGTGTCAACTGACACCTCTTTGCCGAAAAATAACATTGGGTAGGTAGGGTAATTTTTTTTATTGCATGTATATACAATATATTAATATTTCTTGGCTCATTCGTAAATTTACTTTTCTATATTTTAATACCCCGTAGTAAAAATTCTGGTTACACTACTAAATTTAATCATACAGTTTTTTACTAACTGAATTTGTATTTCCCTTCTTCTAACCATGACATTGTTACCTCACCAGAATTAAGTAGTTTACGTTGGAAGTGTATCACTTTTTATACTACGGTCTTTAATAAATGAGAGATTTTGATAAGAGAAAACTATCTGGTTTAGCAGTTCAGATTTTAAAAAAAAAAACTATCAATATTAGTCCGACTTATAAAATAATATTAGCTTTAATTTATTTTTAATTACAAAAATGGCCAATCTTCTGCTTCTCTATTTCACTGCTTCACTCCATCCCTTGGCTCATTGTGTTTATACATATCTATATGTTCCTTTCCATGTTTAAACAGAGAAATTCTCTTCTCTTGCTTCTCTTCTACTGATTAACTAATTTTTAAATGAAGCATCAGCTATTCACCTAACTTCAACAATCAAAATCAGAAAATTAAACTAGTAATTCCATATTGAAGCTCACTTGAGTTCTAAAATTTAATTTTCTTTTTTTAAAATTAGCTAGATTGTATTTCGAGTGGTTTAGGTACAATATCCTTTAGAATTAATTTTGTGCATAGGATATTGTTTGCTTGGAAAGTGAAGAAGATAAGCTAGAACTCTATTGGTAAATTCCACTTCAGTGCAATAGCTTGCAAACAACACTGAAGAGATAAATTGTGCTAGGTAAGCCCCGTATGACGAGCTCGACCGAAAAAGCATGCGGAGTTTTGAACCTGCAATCTCCCATTTGAGAGATCTCCTCCCCAATCAACTCGACCGCCCTTGGGGTCGGACCCATTGATAAGTTGGCTTTTTAACCAAAGTCTCTTGTGTTTTGTAGGATTTTATGCCCTATTTGTTTTTTAAAAAGGGGACTATTTATGCTGTGAATGACTCGATTTCAAGTAATTAAGCTTTGAGTACGCTTAAAGAATGGAAAGGATTAAAAAATATCAAGAAAAAACCATGTCCTTTGAGCTGAAGACTTTGCATAGCCTTGCTTAGGCTACGCAGAGGAAGAAACTGAGAAATAAAGCTTTAAGGACATTCTCTTTTTGCCTATGCAACTTGTATAGGCTACGGGGAAGAAAAAGCTGAAGTTTTCAAACTTGCGTAGGCTACGCAATTAGCCTACGCCCATGCATGCAACCTACTCAATTGATTTTGTCCAGTTGTGGAGCTTAGTATATATAGTTATTTTAAGTCAATTTAGGATTTTGGCAGCATTTTGGGATTTCTTCTTTGGAATTTTAGGTGACTTCACCGTTGTTCTACATAATCTTTCTTTCCTCTTTAGCTATTATGTTTATATTTTCATCTCGTTTTGTATTTTCCATCCTTAATATGTCTAGCTAAGTTTATTAAGCTAAGATTGTGAACTCTAAGTGTGGTTATATTGTTGAGTTATTAATATAAATTCTAGGTTTGATCAAGCTTTGTTTTATCTAATTACGAGTCATAATCCAGAATTCCTACCCTCTGGACCGTGATGGCGCCTAATATTTCACTTGTTAGGAGAGCCAACGTTAGATATAGTTATTAGCCATTTTTAAAAATTCAAATCATATGAAAACCAATAAGCCGAATAAAACTGAAATATAGTAAATTAACTAATAAACGACGATATCCAAATACAATCCCTGAACTAGTGTCACGAATACACGAGCCTCTAGAGTACTAAAAATAATAATCTGAAAAAAGCATAACTGTCCGAATCGAAATAAACAGCTAAGGTGATGTAGAAGGGAACTTCAGGGTTGCGATCGTCGTAAAGCTTTACCTCAAGTCTTTGTCAAGAACTAGATCCGAGCAAATGTACTGAACGCCGCTAGGACCCACTACGAAATCTGCACAAGAAGTGCAGAGTGTACTATGAGAATAAACGACCCCATGTACTCTGTAAGTACCGAGCCTAACCTCGATGAAGTAGTGACGATGCTAAGGCGGGTCACTTACAACAACCTGTACGCAATAATAATAATAATAATAACATGGAAGGAAAAATAGGAAGTGGAAGTAAGATAGTTAATTTATGAAAATGAGCTCAATACTCGCAATCAGAGAATCCAGAATAACAGATCTTATAATTTAATACAAAAATGCTGAAACCCACACAATAACAACAGCGAGTATAACATACACAATCCGTTGCGGCGCGTAACCTGATCTCACCGTACACACATAATTCTCCCTTATTTCACCATAGCATCATTTATCAAAATGAAAAATTACGTATACAATCTATTGCAGCGCGCAACCCGATCCAACCATATCATCATAATCAATGTCATAATACTTCCTTATTACACCATATTATCATTTATCAATATCCAACATTACATACACAACCGTTGCGGCCCGGAACCCTACCCCACCATATCATCACAATCAATATCATAATCCTCCCTTATTACACCATATCACAACTATTGCGGCATGCAACCCGATCCACAAACAATTTCAATAAAAGTAATCAATACAATAGCTCAATTCACAAGAACCTCTACAGTCAGGGATATTAAAGCAAAGCGATAAAGGAACCACGTACTAATCAAAGGAGTGCTATAAATAATACAAAAGCAACAACGTGACAATTAAGGGGTGCAAGGAAGATAATTAAGGTAAGTAGTAATTAATCACGGAGCCATGTAAGAGACGAACAATGCAATACAAGAATAATTAATGACAAGTAACAAATTACTGCATAAAAAGCAACTAAAGCATGTAGCAATTAATGCTTGGAATGAGATATTCATGAAATACGAGAAAGACATGAAAACAATTATTTTGACGGTGTATATACGCCATTTCATACATAATTCACACAACATATAGTTCAAGGGTTCCTAATTCCCTCAAATCAAGGTTAGACCCAACCCTTACCTCGTTCCACAATCAGATCAAAGCTCAACTGGGGTTTTTTCTCTAAAATTCGCCTCCAAACCAGTCGAATATATTAAAATATAGTTCAAAAAATTCAAAATAAGCTTTAGAAACTACCCACAAGTGAAAAAGATTTAATCTTTAATGATTTTATAAAAGTCAACTAAAGTACCCAGGGCTCGCTTAGTCAAAACCCGAGATTCAGACCAAAATTCAATTACCCATTCACCCTCGAGCCCGATTATGTGACTAGTATTGAACTCCGACCTTCATTTCTCAAAGTCCCTAATTTCTACCCAAATTCAAATTTCTACCATGAAAAAACTTAGATTAATAGTTAGAAATCAATGAGTGTTAATTAAAATGAAAGAAAACGAGTTAAAATCTACTAACGTATGAAGTGAGAATGAAATTCCTCTTCAAAATTGCCTCTAGACCGAGCTCAAATGTGGAGATGGTAAAAAATGGGATACTCGACTTTTGGATGTTTTAAATCATTGGCGCCAGGCCTTCATTGTGTTCGCGAAGGACCTGACGCGATCGCGAAGCATTGCAGCCCAATTGGTCTTTGCGTTTATGAGATTCTCTTCGCGTTCGTGATGGCTATTCCCCTTGGCCTTCACGTTCGTGACCCTTAGATCATGTTCGCATAAAACACTCAACAGATCCTCTCCCAGGCCCATTACCCATCGCGTTCGCAATGGGGTTGGTCGCATTCGTGAAGGGTGATCCCACCACTACTTCGCATTCGCAACCTCGACCTCGCGTTCTCATAGAAGGAATCCCACCCCAGCCCTGGTTACCCTTCGCGATTGTGAGAGTGGATACGAGATCGCGAAGAACAAAGCACCAGACACCAGAAATCTCTGAAACCAGTAATCCTTCTAAGTTCGAAATGGTCTGAAGCCTATCCAAAACCCACCCGAGCCCCTGTGGATCCAAACCAAACATGCACACAAGTGTAATAACATAATACAAACTCTCTTGTGCAATCAAAACACCAAAATAACATCTAGAACCACGAATCAGACATCAAAATGTATGAAATTTTCAAAGAAACTTAAGAACTTTCAAATTTTACAACCGGACGTCCGAATAATGTCAAATCAACTTCGTTTTGCACCAAATTTTACAGACAAGTCATAAATATTTAAATGAACCAATTTTAAGTTTCAGAACCAAAATCCAAACTCGGTAGCAACAAAGTCAACTTACGGTCAAACTCATGAATTCTTTAAACCTTCAAATTACTAGTTTTCAACAAATCACGTTACATCAAGTTAGGGATTTCCGAATTTAATTTCGCACATATGTCAAGTCCAAAATCATGATATGGACCCATTGGGAACATCAAAACACTGATTCGGGAAAAAGGCACGGACTGCACATGCAAATCAAGGAAGGCTAAATGATGCTATTTGAGGTCACGGAACACAGAAATAAAGGCTAAAACTCATAATTACCTATTGGGTCCATCACATTCTCCACCTCTAAAATAAACGTTCATCCTCGAACGGATATAGAAAGGTACTTGGATTGGTGAAAAGGTGTGGGTATCTACTCCACATGTCAGACTTGGACTCCCATATGGTTGCCTTGATCGGCTGATCTCTCCATTACATTTGAACTGAAAGATTACTCTTAGACCTCAACTTCCGAACCTACCGGACTAGAATTCCCATCGGCTCCTAATCATAAGTCAAATGCTTGTCCAATTGGATGGAACTAAAATCTAACCCATGGGACGAATCACTGTGATACTTCCAGAGCATGAAGACATGGAACATCAGATGATTTGCTGATAAGCTGGGTGGCAATACAAGCTTGTAAGTCAGCCCTCCACTTTCCTAAAAATCTCAAAGGGTCTAATATACCTAGGGCTCAACTTTCCCTTCTTTCTGAACCTCATCACACCCTTCATAGGTGAAACCCGGAGCAATACCCTCTCTCCAACCATGAATGCAACATCATGAACTCTTCGATCAGCGTTACTCCTCTTCCTAGAGTGAGCAGTACAAAGTCGATCCTCAATCATCTTGACCTTTGATAAGGCATCCTGAACCAAATTGGTACCCAACAACTGTGCCTCTCCCGGCTCAAACCAACCCACTGGCGAATGACACTGCCTCTCGTATAATGCCTCATAGGGAGCCATCCAAATACTTAATTGGTAGTTGTTGTTGTAGGCAAACTCCAGAGGAAGCAAGAACTGATCCTAAGAACCCCCAAAATCCATAACACAAGCGCGAAGCATATCGACCAATATATAAATGGTGCGCTCGGACTGACTATCCGTCTAGGGGTGAAATAATGTACTCAACTCAACCCGCGTGCCTAACACATGCTGTACGACCCTCTAGAAGTGCGATGTGAACAGAGTACCCCGATTAGAGATGATGGACACCGGGACACTGTGAAGACGAACGATCCCACGTACATAGATCTCGGCCAACCGCTCTGAAGAATACGTAACTGCTACTGGAATGAAATATGCCGACTTTGTCAACCTGTACACAATGACCCATACTGCGTCGAATTTCTTCTAAGTCCGTGGGATCCCAACAAAAAATCCATGGTAATACGCTCCCACTTCCACTCTTGAATTTCAAGCTTCTGAAGTAAACCACCAGACCTTTGATGCTCGTACTTTACTTGCTGACAATTCATATACCGAGCCACATATGCAACTGTATCCTTCTTCATTCTCCTCCATCAATAATGCTACCGCAAGTCCTGTACATCTTTGCGGCACCCAGATGAATGGAATACCGGGAACTGTGGACCTCTTCAAGAATCAACTCACGAATCCTATCCACATTGGGCACACAAATCAGACCTTACATCCGAAACACCCCATCATCTCCAATAGTAACCTTCTTGGCACCATCGTACCGCACCGTGTCCTTAAGGACAAGCAAATGAGGGTCGTCATATTGACGCTCTCTGATGCGCTCATACAGGGAAGACCGTGAGACCGTGCAAGCTAGAGCACGAACCTCACGAGCTGATTGCCCAAAGAATGAAAATATGATGCTACCAGCCTCTCACCAACTGGAATATACGCAAGCTGCCCATACTCGCAGCCTTTCTACTCAAGGCATCAGCCACAATATTGGCCTTCCCGGGATAATACAAAATGGTGATATCATAGTCCTTTAGCAGCTCTAACCACCTCGCTGCCTCAAAATTGAGATTCTTTTGCTTGAACAAATATTGAAGACTCTTGTCACGCCCCAACCTGGGGAGGCGTGGTTGGCACCTGGTGCCATACTGGCCCGACCGAACCAATTTGCAACTCATGATCATTCGACGAAAACTAGAACATACATAGGTCGACTTGGTTGAACTGATTCTTTCTGTAACTATCATGGGACAACATAGTCCCAATTCATAATATGTAACTGTAAGTGGGCAAATGCTATATCAGCGAGCCTACTCAAAATATGAATACATACAAACCGTCAAGGCCCCTGACATGCTGTACATACTGAACCTGTGTTCAAAGCCTCTAAGGGTATCTGACATCAAAATATGGTCAGGACAAGACACCGACCTACGCATAAGTTTATATATATACATAGGACAATATGATAACCTCTAGACTCGACTGTAATCCAGATGAAATGGAGCTTTGCCAACCCTCAGTTGGATATCAACTCCGTCTACGATAAGAGCCCGTCAAATTGGATACCTGAACCTGCAGGAATGAATACAATGCCCCGACAATGAGACATTAGTATAAAAAAATGTACTAAGTATGTAAGGCAGATAACATATAAATAAGTTAATTAAAACTGAACTGACATGTATGTATGATATACTGAAAGAAATCTGGTGGGTCAATGAGATCTGAGAATCATACTTACCTTATTCTGACTCGTAACATATCTAGGTATTGAATTATCCAACTTACCTTACAAAGGTGTAGATTGAAAAGGGAAGGCTCCGTTGACCGAGAACATTTAATTCATATATACATCTAATTCATGTCATGATATACCTGAATTTGTTCCCATATGCTATCTGTACTGCAAACAATCATATTATGAAACTTCATCTATAACATTCTTCTAGCCATCATACCTTATATCTGAATACTTACCTCAAATAGATCAAATATCCCTAGGGCTACATTGAAATATAAAAGTGGAACTTATGCGTTTCATAAGAGACCGTCCGTAAAGCTCACTCATAAACATGAATAAACTTTGGCTCGTATGCGTAACATAGTAGACCGTCTGTACGGCTCACAATACTGAGGTCTGGCTATGCTTGCAACTGAGACCGTCCATAGCCAACCTTCATTATGCACATATGCATTCATAGATCGTCCATAGGGCTTCACTGTATACCTATGCATTCATAGACCGTCCGTAGGGATCATGTCTTATACATATTCATTTCATATCACTCATGCAGACATCATTCAATCATCAATAGATAAACTCGTGTTCATAAACATACAAATTCGTGAGTAGCTCGTTACAATAACCAATCCTTATTCCTTAGCCACTTTCTACGTAATCCTTCGTATTCTATATTATTTATCCATAAAGAACGTTGTAACTATTTTGAAATCGCACTTCCATCCTTATTTCACATCACGACTTGTTGCTGAGGATTACATGATTCTTTCTACATATAGCTATGTAACATTCTTAGCTTGTGAGGCTACTCGTTATACATATATATATCCATTCACCAATACGTAACAAGAGTTGCAGGATTTACACTCTATCAACATTTATTCTTATTGCCAAACTTATAATATTCTGTAGTTTATGACTCCTTAGGTAACGTATATCATCTCTTAACATCACCCTCATATATAATCAACCTTACTTAACTTGAGAGCAACATAACTACCTTTGTGGGTCTTTTTTAGTTTTTGAACACAAACGTGTAAGTATTGGAAGTCATAGAATTCTTTAGGTCGATAATTCTTATCTTTTTACAAACTATACAGTATGCCACCTTGTTGAACTGTTCATGTATAGCTATCCTTCATTATACAGACACTATATTGTTTCTGATTCATTAGACTATCATGAGTAATCTTTAATTTACATCTGGAAATCTTGTTACATATAGAAGACAAGGAACTTTTTTGAAGGATCTATTTACTCGTTAAGAATACATGAAACTATGACCAACACAATCCATTTCAACATTCATATGACTATACTCGTGAATGGACCTTAATCATCAGAATAATACGTATACAAAGACTCGCCCCCTTGAATACCTTATAAGGGCAACATAACTTACGGAATCATTCCAAAGAAAATAAAGGAAGACGTTACATACCTCATAATATCCACTCCAATCCTCAAGCTAACTTAACCTGCAACTCCTTTGTCAACAAGCGATGAACAATACTATCGTCATAATACGAATGCCATAACTTATCTCAATTAAATGACACACTTTATTCTACGATAAAACGGACAACACCTACCCTATTTATATGACTTCCCACTAGTTATAACAACCAACAATAGCCCAAACAACATCAACAAATACTCATAATAAGCCTTTCAAAATAGTTTAACAATCCCGACGAGCGACAAACTTGGTTTGTGACTAAATAACTATAGTTTTAAACCTCTTCTTCCTTTAAGAATTTAAAAACAACATTAACTGCCACATATTAAATTTCCCTACTGATTTGAAGCCACAATAGAACTTTAAAATGACCCCATAACAGTGCCACAAGTTAAGCAACTCAAAACTGATTTTTCAGATTACTAATACATGTTTCCAACTTGTTTCTTTTCTTTCAAATCGAGCAACACAACCAATAGTATATAATTAAGAATCTTCACATATAAACCAGCCATAAATTCAACTTAAAAATAAGTTCACAACCAGCCAATAGACGCGACAACAAACAACATACTACTCTTTCGAAACTCGGAAGTTCTAGTCTTTACGATCGAGCTAGAACTCGTAGAAGCTTAGATAAGAAAAATAGAAGCATAAAATGACCTTATACTGAGTATAACCCACAAAACCTAGTTCATGTTCATCAAAATTTAGTCCCCCAACGCATCTACAAGAAGGAGAAAGGGAAATTAGCAAGCTGTCCGGATTTTTCGACGCTAGAATCACTTTGTATCACCCGAAATCACCTAGGGTTTGTGCGGGAATTTTGGGGGAAGAGTTGCAGGGGTTTTCTCCTATGTTTTTCTCATGATATTATGCTGAAAATATGAGATAATAATCCCATATAAAGGTCCCCTTGTCCGCCCTTTTTTGTGATTTATTTGGTCCCTTCATTTAAACAAGTAGGTGACACACCTACTTGTCACCTACTAGTCTGTGTAGTCTTGCAAAAACGCGAATATATCTCTGCTCCAACATCGTATCAATAAAAGGTTTAATATGTTAGTAACTAGAATCGTAGATCTTCAATTTGGTAGGTAGATCATGCCGTAATTATAAGTATATAGAGAGAAAAGCTTAGCTACATTTCACCTAAATTTCAACACATTATGAGTGTGACTTGTGATGAACTTTGCCAACTTCTGTTCCACAACACGTTTGACTTCAAAACGTAACACACGACTATCATACGAATGAAATAACTCATAACATAACCTCCTTATCATGTTAAGAACTTACTCTCACCCAAAAATTACATGTTACAATATTCCCAACTTGTTGACTTCCGACGAAACTTATTTTCTTCAATTCGTTTAGCTTCTGAGCCTTCCAACCCTCCTAGTACTTGTTATTTATCATGTTAAATCTTTGTAACCTCCAAGGTCACATGATTAACTTACTCTATATAATTTCAAATAGGATCTCATTTCTGAGCTTACATTAATTGACTTATGACGTACTTTTATGTACGAAAATATGGGGTGTAACAACTCTGATGATCCGTGAACACCTCACACGACACTCCGTTGAGTAATGCCTCCAAATATTCAATGCATGAACAATGAATTCCAACTATAAATCATGAACATGATAATTCTTCTCGTGAACCTTCAAATGTCGCGACACATATTCAATCACCCTGCCATCTTGCATCAATACTGCACCGAGCCTAATATGCGATGCATCACAGTACACCGTGTAGGATCCTGAACCTTTGGGCAACACAAACACTGGCGTTATAGTCAAGGCAGTCTTGAGCTTCTGAAAGCTCAACTCACACTCATCTGACCACCTGAATGGATCACCCTTCTGGGTCAATCTAGTTAATTGGGCTCATATGGATGAAAACCCCTACACGAACCGGCGATAATACCCCACCAAACCTAGGAAGCTCCGAATCTCTTTAGATGAAGTAGGTTTAGGACAATTATGAACTGCCTTAATCTTCTTAGTATCCACCTTTATTCCCTCAACCGATACAACATGCCCCAAAAAGGTGACTGAGTCCAACCAAAACTCACACATTGAAAACTTGGCATATAATTATCTCTCAGAGTTTGAAGTACAATCTGAAGATGCTGCTCATGCTCCTCTAGACTGCGGGAATAGATCATGATATCATTAGTTAATAAGATCACACAAGAATCCAAGTAGGGTTAAATTACCTGGTTCATCAAGTCAATGAATGTTGTTGGGGCACTTGTCAACCCAAATGACATCACTAGGAATTCATAATGCCCATACCGAGTACAGAAAGCTGTCTTAGGCATATCTGATGCCCTAATCTTCAATTGATGTTAGCCAGACCTCAAATCAATCTTCGAAAACACTTTGTCACCTTGAAGCTGATCAAATAAATCATCAATCCTCGGGAACAGATACTTGCTTTTGATAGTGACTTTGTTTAACTGTTGATAATCTATACACATCCTTATCGAACCATCTTTCTTCTTCACGAACAATACGGGTGCACCCCAAGGCGAGACACTAGGTCTAATAAATCTCTTATCAAGTAAATCTTGCAATTACTCCTTCTATTCTTTCAACTCAGGCGGGGCCATACGATATGGTGGAATAGAAATTGGATGACTGCTTGGAGCAAAATCAATACAGAAGGCAATATCTTTGTCGGATGGCATCCCTGGCAGATATACAGGAAACATCTCTAGAAACTCACGCACAACTGGTACCAAATCCATGGAAGGAACCTTTGTACTAGAATCGCGGACATAAGCCAAATGAGCTAAACATCCCTTCTCGACCATGCGTCGAGCTTTCACATAAGAAATAACCATGCTGGTAGAATGACCAAGAAACCTTCTCCACTCTATTCGAGGTAACCTCGACATAGATAAAGTCACTGTCTTGGAATGACAGTCCAATATAGCATGATACGGTGACAACCAATCCATGCCCAAAATAACATCAAAGTCCACCATATCAAGAAGTAGGAGGTCTAAACTAGTCTAAAGACTCTCAATAGTAATCACACATGAGCGATATAAACGATTTAAAACAATATAATATCCCACAGGCGTGGGAACATACACATGACTCACAGAATCACGAGGCACAACCAAATATAAAGAAAAATAGGATGGCATGTAGGAGTAAGTAGATCCCAGATCAAATAGAATTGAAGCATCTCTAAGGCAAACTGGAACAATACCTGTGATAACATCATTAGATGACTCGGCCTCAGGTCTAGCTGGGAATGCATAAAATTAGGGCTGGACCCCACCACCCTGAGCTTCGTCTCCCGGTCGGCCTCTAGCTGGCGGGCCTCCACCTCTAACGACCTGACCTCCACCTCTAGCAGCTTGACCCATGCCTTTAGCTAGATGAGCGGGCGGTGAAACAACCAATGCTGGAACCATGGCACAGGAACTCTGCTATGGTATGCTGCTCAACAATCTCTGGCAGTACCTTATGATATGACCGCGACCCCCACACTCGAAATACCCCTTCTGCTGCTGTGACTACTGAAGCTGGCTCGAATGGGCCGGATAGCCACGATGGCAGCTCTGGATTGGAGGCGTACTAATAGGAGCTGATGGTGCACTGTAGGATGGCAGCCCATAATGAGATACATAAAGACCACGACTACCCGAGGCACCGTGGGATGCCTGAAGCGCTGATTGAAATGGCCTAAGAGGATGGCCTCTACCAAAAGTACCCCTACCTCCAGATGAGGCACCACTGAAACCACCGGAATAACGAGGCCTCTTATCAAAGACCGTGTCATGACCCCAAATCCTAACCGGCCGTGATGGCGCCTATCGTGGAACTAGGCTAGCCGACTACCGTGTGTTCACATTTTCTTTTAAAAATCTCATTTAAGTTTCAAGCATTTCATAACAATATACAGAAATTTACTTAATATAATAGGCCAAATTTTTATATACAGTACTGCCATCCCTAAAACCTGGAGCCAACATGTCATGAGCATCTAGTGAATTAAACCAAAATATATTATTATGATACAAAACTTCGAATCAAAGCTAAATACAACAGGAAGGGAAAGCAGAGATGTTGCGAACGCTAAACAGCTACCTCTATATCCCCACGATCCGGCTCCGCTGCGATATATATAAAAGCTAATGCTCGATATCTGCTCCTGAATCTGCACACAGAGGTGCAGGGAGTAATGTGAGTACGCCAACTCAGTAGTAATGGAAATAAATCAAGTCTAAGTAGCAAGGAATCACATAAAAATCAATGCCATCAAGTCACAATATACACAGCCTTACTTTCCAATAGTATACATAGATATACGAAATCATCATGCCTTAGAAATCAACTTCATAAAAGTCCTTAAATCAATGCACATTTTTAACAACTTTAAAACAAAGATTTGGAATGCAAATAAATGTAGTAAAATCATAAGTAGCCCCTCGGGCAAAAACATGTTTCATAATCAGTCCCTCGGGCATGCCTCACAATCCCTCAGCACCTCACAATCACTCAGCACCTCATAGCCACTCATGCCTCCCAATCACTCATCACTCGCACTCGGTGCGCTCACTTGGGGTGTGTACAGACTCCGGAGGGGCTCCTTCAGCCCAAGCGCTAATATCACTCAGCACCTCACCATCACTCTTGGCCCTCGGCCACACTCGGTGGAACCACTCGAAAAGCCCCTCGGGCGAAGTAATAGAACGGGGTACTCGACCCGAAAACATCATTTTAATGCTCATGTAGTGTAAATCAGGCTGAGTTTCAAATAAAACAGTATGCACAATGATGCTGAGTAAAATCACCAACAGGTAGTGAGGAAAACAACAGTAAAACGCCCTCAAAGGGTCTAAGCAGATCGGCACGAGGCCCCGAACACGGCTTACAGCCCAAATATTTCACAAATCTTTAGAACATAATTTAACATAAGATTTTGAGTAAATATGCAACTCATTAGTTGCCGCGGAGAGGACCTAGTCCAATCCAAAAATCAGTACACGCCACATATTCGTCATCTGACATGTGCGCCATTCCAAATTTAGTGAGAAAATAATGCAGTCAGGGGTCCCATACCCTCGGGACAAGATTTAAGACCACTACTTACCTCTACCGGGCTGCGGCACTAGTCTGCTATGCCTTTGCCCCTCAAATTGGCTCCTGATTGCTCTGAATCTAGCCAAAACCAGTTCAACATCATTAATATATACTCAAGGAACACAACCCAATCGAAAATTATCAATTTAATCAAAAATCTTGAAATTCGGCCAAACCCGAGCCCCAGGCCCATGTCTCGGAATCCGATAATTTTTACATCACTAGAAACCTCGTCCTCCCACGATTCTATACATACCAAGAACACTAAAATCGGACCACAATTGCCATTCCAAAACCCCAAAAGAAATCCCAATTCCTTCCTCCCATTTTTCCAACTTTTTCCTACTCAAATCCTTAAATTTTCAAGCCTAATCCTAGCAAAATAGCATAGGAACGGGATTAACAACCAAAGAACTTACCTTTGCTGAAGAACCTTTAATTTTCCCCTCAAAATCACCTTCAATGGACTCCTCCCGCAGGCAAATTGATGAAAAATAAGAAATTTCGTGGAGGGGTCCTTTTTTTTACTGTTCTGCCCAGTCATTTCCGCACATGCGGACAATTGGCCGCACCTGCGGAACTCACTTAACGGGACAATTCCCGCGCATGCGACCATCTTTCCGCACCTGCGGCATCACAGGTGCGACAAACTCCTCGCACCTGCGGACCTCTCCTTACTCATCCGAATCTCGCATCTGTGACCTTTTCTCCACTCCTGCGGCTCCCCTTCCGCAGGTGCGAAAACACCAGCAACCAGCAAACCTGAAATTTACCAAAAATCACTCCAAGCTTCCCGTCAACCATCCAAAATCAATCCCGAGCCTCTCGGGGCCCCAACCAAACATACCAACACACCCCATAGCATTATTCCAACTTAGTTGAGCCTTAGAAACACCAAAACCAACACGAAAACACCAAATTTACATCAAATTCAAGCCTAAGAACTTTGAAACTTCTAAATTTCGCCAACTACGCCGAAACCTACCAAAACACCTCCGATTGACCTGAAATTTTGCAGACATATCCAAATTGACATTACAAACCTGCTTAAACTTCCGGAATTCCATTCCGACCCCGATAGCTTATTTTCCATTGCCGACCGGAAATCGCCAAAAACTAACTTTCGCCAATTCAAGCCTAATTCTACACCAGACATCACAAAAATATTCTGAACACACTCCTAAGTCCCAAATCACCTAACGAAGCTATTCGAGCCATAAAATCCACTTTCCGGGGTCGTTTACCAATAATTTAACTCTCAATTGACTTTCTCAACTATTAGGCTACTTTAAAAGGCTAAATACCTAAACTCTCACCATAACCACTCCGGACCCAAACCAACTGATCCAACACATCAAAAACAAGATAGAAATATATAACAAATGCAGAAATAGGGGAAATAGGGTAAATCTCACGGAACGACCGGTCGGGTCTTTACATCCTCCCTCTCTTAAACAAACGTTCATCCTCGAACGGGTCTAGAAACATACCTGGAATCTCAAACAAGTGAGGCTATCTATCCCGCATCTCCCGCTCGTTCTCCCAGGTGGCATCCTCCACCGGCTGCCCTCTCCAGTGAACCTTCACTGAAGCTATATCCTTAGACCTCAGCATCCTGACCTGACGACCCAAAATAGTCACTGGCTCTACCTCATATGACATATCACCCTCGAGCTGAACCGTGCTGAAGTCCAAAACATGGGAAGGGTCACTAACATACTTCTGGAGCATCGACACATGGAATACTGGATGAATACTCGATAAACTAGAAGGCATAGCAAGCCTATAAGCCACCCCAACCCTCTGAAGTACCTCAAGTGGCCCAATGAACCTGGGACTCAGCTTTCCTCTCTTCCCGAATCTCATAACACCCTTCATGGATGACACCTTCAGTAACACCTTATCCCTAACCATGAAAGACACATCTCAGACCTTCCGCTCCGTATAACTCTTCTGCCTAGACTGCGTCGTGCGAAACCGCTCCTGAATCAACTTTGCCTTACTCAAAGCATCCTGAACCAAGTCTGTGCCTAATAGCCTGGCCTCGCCCGGCTTAAACCAACCAACCGGAGACCTACACCTCCTACCATACAAAGCCTCATACGGAGCCATCTGAATACTCGACTGATAGCTGTAATTATATGCAAACTCCGCTAGTGGAAGAAACTAATCCCATGAACCACCAAAGTCAATCACACAAGCATGAAACATGTCCTCCAAAATCTGAATGGTACGCTCCGACTGCCCGTTGGTTTGAGGATAAAATGTTGTGCTCAACTCAACCTTAGTACCTGACGGTACCTCACCCACACTACTATATAAGTATGAAGGCATGGGTCGTGTAGCTTTTACCTGAATGGTCGGGATCGAATCCACAGGGAGTCTATAGATGGGAGTGATTGTATAAGTGATCTAGAAGGTTCGAGTGTTTCTAATTTCACTTCTAAACATTGGTTTATGCTGAACTATGCTAAGTGTATTTTATTGTTTGTAAGCTAATTAATAACTAACTTTGTTTTATTTTTTTTGTTGTTGTTTTCTAAT
Source organism: Nicotiana knightiana (assembly GCA_005239525.1). Classification (NCBI taxonomy): domain Eukaryota; kingdom Viridiplantae; phylum Streptophyta; class Magnoliopsida; order Solanales; family Solanaceae; genus Nicotiana; species Nicotiana knightiana. Next base: position 293,982 of record ML422953.1, on the reverse strand, counting down.
ATTGATAAAGGCACTAGGGTCGTGACTGTGGCCTAGGTGGATACACAAAGGGGTTCAATTCTAAGATCAGGGAATTTGTTAGGGATATAGCTATAACCAAAGCACGAAGGTGCTCACTCTATACCTCTCGGTAGTTTGAGTGATTATACCCTAATTGCCTCTCTCGAGTCCAATTGGGTGCCCAATAATCAAGCAATATAGGCTTAGGTAGGGTGTTACTCTCTCGAGGTTTAACCCGTTAACTAGGGCTCAAGTAGGGTTTTACCATTTCTGGGCTTAACCCCTTTGATTGGGACTACCAATCTCTTGATAATGTCCTAATTTCCTATTAGGCTAATTGTTAGACTCAAGTCTTCTTTCTCAAGAAAGACCCAGGTCATGAAAAGGTTAATTAGTGTTTGCAACCACTAATTATAGCAATAAAAACCTTGAAATGGCCTAAATATCAAACACCCATTAATTTTCCAACCTTAATTTCAAAACCCCATTACATACCCACACTAGGGTTGAGCCACAACCCTAGCTAATGGGTCTAGCTACTCATAATCAAAGATGAGAACAATGATAGAGAAGAAGAATAACCCATTTAATTGAAGTTTTCAATGTTAAAAATTCAAGAATAAAGCTAAAGAAATAAAATCCCTAAAATATTCACGAGCTCTTTACTCTGAAAAGCAGCTGATATGTTCCAGATCTCTAAATAAATTAAAAAATAGTCTATCTATAGTCTGCCAAATGTTCGGACAAAAATACCCCTACAGGACCACTCCGGACCGCGAAAATACGACCGCGGTCTACGAAAACATTGGGACCTCACTGGACTGCCACCGCGATTTGTGAAACTTCGACCGCGGCCGTGGTGGGAACTTGCAATTCTTGGGTCTCACTGGAACTCCACCGCGGTCCGCGAAACTTTGACCGCGGCCGCGGTGGATGATGATCAAATTTCTGAGCTCACTGGAAATGCACCGCGGTCCGTGAAACCACAATCGCGGCCACGGTGGCTGATGGCCTTAATTTCTGAGCTCACTGGAAAGGCACCGCGGTCCGTGAAACCACGACCGCGGTCGCGGTGGCGTTGTTGTCTTGAGAAGCCTTGTTGGGTTTGATCCTTGTGCCGGATTCACTCCTATTTTGAGCATATTTTAGACTGAATTCCTTCATTTCTAGTTCAATCCTACAATAAGCACAACGTATAAACTTTCGGGGCTATTTTGTGTAAAATTGTATCCAAAATTCATGTATAAGGGCACGGAAAACGAGGCAAAAAGCCAAGTTATCACCTCCCTCAAACTTAAGCTCTTGCTTGTCCCCAATAAAAACAAAATAAGCCCCACCCCTATGAAAGATTTCACAAAAATTTGGTTGTACTATTGGTGACCTCAACTAGCATCAATTGGAACTAACCATAGCCCCTAATGCGAATGAATCATTGACAATGATTGAACTTTTCAAAACCATAGTTTCAAGTGTGATACAAGAGCTTCAAGGGTTGGTCCAACTCATTAGTGAACTTCTAACTATTACCTCGGTCAGTGTGGATCCCAGACTCTTATTCCGTAACTTTCCCTAAGTATCTCACCTTTCAGAATAATGACACTCAGAATGAGGAATATGGTGAATCGCTCATCTCTCATCAAGGAAAGAGTCCCAAGTTCGGCTCAAAGTACCATAGGCTTGCCCTTTGTGTACATCACCACTAATGTAGGATTCACTCAACCTGAGATCATATAGGGATTTTATGGAATCATGATGAAGGATTTTGGTCAAGGGTAGGATGTATTTGGTTAGAGTGAGTTTTATCTTTCCTTAAGCACTTCATTTTTTTGTTGCTCTCACATTTTCTTGACTCTTTGAGTCTTTTTATCTTTTGTAGGGTTGGAGAGATACTTTTTCATCAATTTCCTTTATTTTCTTCTTATGCTTTCCAACTTTTGGCATCACTTTTTCATCAATTCCCTTTGTTTCTTCTTTTTGTTCATTCTTTTTCATTGCCTTTCTCTTCTCTTTCATTCTTTCATTTGTGCCTTATTTTTCACTTCATCACATCCCTCGTCTCTCCCCTAAACTTATGCTTTTTGCCTAGCTCCAAGGAAAGATCGGGTGCCAATAGAGGGCAAAAGAATGGTTAAAGGCTTGTAACTTGGGTTGAAAGAAAAGGTTCAAGGCTCAAAAGGGTTGACTAGGGAATATGTCTTTTGGAAGGTCATGGAAGTGTTCAATTCTTTGTTCAAGCCAAGGAAAGCCTATAGTCACTTCTCAAGTCAAATTACACCTAGAATTTCGCCTAGACAACACTCAGGGCAAGTTCTAGACTAGTGGCACGGAACTTGGACTTGCAATTACGAATTTCTCACCACTCACAGCTAAAGGATTGTTACAGAAACCGAGTCGAGGGCCCACAACGACCTTAGTCGTGCTTTGAGTAACAAAAATGATCCCGAAGAACCACCCGATGATTATCGACCAACACAAGAGTCTCAAGATCATCACTATCACCATCCTCAACACAACTATTTGTCTTTGACCATGGGATCAAAGGAAACTGTGTTAGGACCAAGTGAAGCTTTGCTTGAGGCACCGTTATTGAAAAACAAAACAGCAAGAAAAAGGAAAAACAAACTCAAACCCTTAATAAGGTTGTCACACCGTCCATCCTTGGGATGAGCCACCTGATTCACACAAGTTCCATATTTGAAAGAACCGTTGCGTTAAGAAAACCAAAGGCTTATTGCTCACGCGAAACCCAAACAAGAAGCTATTAAAGAAAAGTAAGAAGCTATAAAATAGAAAAGAAATGCGTAAAATAAAGTAAAGTGCGTTGGATGGAATGAATATGTACAATAGGGGAATTAGATGAATATACATAAGGGATGAATATTTACAATGGATAGTTATCTTGTACATACCAAAAAGGGAAATAACGTAAAGAAAAAGAAACAAAAAGTTATTTTTATTATACAATCAGATGTAGCCAAAATGAAAAGCCTGTAGGGCCACTCCCCCAACTAAAATAAAGCATTGTCCTCAATGTTATAAAGCAAAAATAGTGCGCAAAATATGGGAGAGAGAGAGTAAAGAAAACTCCCTATTGGTCCTCGACCTGCTGTGGTCCCTGGTGCTCTGTCTGAGATGGGGTAGGAACTGCCTGAGATGGGGAACCTGTAGGAGCTGGATCTGGTATAGATTGTGATGGAGCTCCAGTGGGCTGAGCCTCCTGGCTCTGAGTCTGAGTGTGCTCTGTGGGGGGGTCTGCCAGTATAAGCCCGATGTTCTGGGCACGGGGCATGACCTTCCTCTTCTTCAGTGGCCTCACCAGCTCCTCCTCCTGCACTGACTGAGGCAATGGATGCTGCTCTGGCTGGGGTTCTGTAGGGTCGGCTAGGAGCATCTCCAAAGGAATCTGATCGCCTGATAGCTTGTCGACCTCCTTTCTCAGCTTCGCCACCTCCTCCTTTAACGCCCTATTCTTCCTCAGCTTCTTGTTTCTTTGGCCAGCTTTGTCAATGCACTCTCATGTGCACCCACCACGTCCAGGATTTTCTTCTGGTTCTCCAAAATTTCTTTCAGAGTGTCCTCAATGGACTGCGGGACCTATGGTAGGGGAGGAGTAACTGGGGTTGCCATGGCTGTAGAAATTGCAGTCAGCTTGGTAGTAGTTGACTGCATCCAGTTGGTGAGGCTAGTGAGAGTCATGTTCAGCCGTTGAGCAATCATGGGATAGGCTCTGGTGGAGGGGATGCCAGTAGCTGTGGAGGAAGACGGGCCTGGAGCCTCCTCTGGAATGGCAGGCTGGGGCAGTGAGGGTTCCGCCACCACCACTAGCTCTTCAGACTGGCTAGTGGAGGCAACCAACTTCCCCTTTGACTTTTTTGGGGGTTATCCTCATCTTTCAAGTCATACCAGGAGAAAGGTGCTTTGGGCTTGATTTTGGTGTCAAAGCTCTTCATAGTCACTTCCTGTTCTTCACAATACATGGTCAGGTAATGAGGAAAAGGGTAAGAAGTATCACCTATGCTGACCACCAGGCTAATGACCTCGGACATCACATTCCCCACATTGATGGGGTATCCAGCCATAATAGATGCTACTAATACAGCCCTATACAGTCCTACTGAGAAGGAGGGTCTGGTCATGATGTGTCGGGTCTAGCCTGCTACATACAAAAGTCTCCCATCCTTTAGCTTCGAAGTTTAGGGTCCTCCTGGTGATAGTCTTCCCAGCCGTTAACCACTCTGGGGTATCCCCGGGCTTGGCCAAGTGCAAGGACAACCAATTTCTCGCAGCATCCTTTTCGGAAAGTTTTTCTCGGTATAATGAATCACCCACATCATCCATCTCCAAATAGTCATTTAGTGAAGGTCCGTCAAAAGGCACTGTGAGATTACAGACTTTGGATGCCTTTGAGTCCTTTTCCATAAAAAGCAAATTAGTGTAGAACTCCTTCACTATATGCTCATTTGCCTCCGAGAGATGCTCAGTGAAATAAGACCACCCTTTCCTGTCTCGGAATTGCTGCCTCACATTGGGCTTGTATGTGGATAAATCTTTCATTGAGAATGTGCGCTCCGGGATAAAAGACTGTGCAGTCCACAACTCCCTGAATCTGTGGAAGTCCTTCTTACTTACAAAATAATCCTTCCACACATCCGGGTTCCTAGTGCGCTTTACCCCTTCAACCACCTGCGCATCCCCTTTGCTATCACTTGAATTCTCACCAGATAAGGAAGTTGTAGGGGAAGTAGAATATGAGTGTTCACTGGAGGCAGATTTGGCTAGAGACACTGCTCATGCTAGGGCCGGGATAGATGAGACCGGGTCCATTGGGGATGACTGTGATGAGGCCTCCTATGACGGAGCATATTCACTTTCTGATGGTGAAAGAGGAGAGTTTGTAACCCTACCGGGCCGTCGTGATGACTGAGGCAATGTAACTTTTGAAGGTTGCTTTGGTGCCCCCCGGCCTCTCCCCCTTTGAGTTTCTCCTCTACCCGTGCTTTTGCGACCTCCTCCCGGAGATAGTACCATTGCCTGCAAAGTACACATAAGTGAACATGGTTAGTTTCCTGAACATTGATGTGCAGACAGTTGAGTAGTCACTGAAGTTTAAGCATACTGGAATGAGGCAAGACACACTGGACAGACTTTGCGGACCGCGGCCGCGAAAGTTTAATCATGCTTTGAGCAGGACGCACTGGGCTGACTTCACGGACCGCGAAAAGTTGATCGCGGCCGCGAAAGTCTAATCATGCTTTGAGAAGGACACACTGGACTGACTTCGCGGACCGCGAAAAGTCGACCGCGGCCGCGAAGTTCTAACCAAACTTAAGCAAAATGAAGCACCGCGGTTTGCGAAAAATGGACCGCGGACCGCGAAAATGGCTATTTACCTAGGGTTCCCAGAATTTGCAATTTATACGCTAAAGTGTTCATTGAGTGAAGTCCTATATAAGTAATCAGTGCAATTGCATTCCAAAGGACTATTATGAACCTATTTGGGCTAACCCTAACATTTACAAGCCTAGAAAGAGAAAATAATAATGAAAAAGAAAATGAAAACTAAAGAAAATAAAGAAATTAAGAAGTTAATGAAGCATAAATACACTTACTAGATGTTTGGATGAAAGTATGGATACAAGCAATGAGTTTCAGAGGATGCAAAAGTGAGACACAGTTGAAAGTGGCTTAGGCTTAGCTACAGTGTGAAATGAAACCCTAGAATCCTATTTATAGAGAGTGATGGGGACCACCCCACTTACCTACCGCGGACCGCGAAAAATGGACTGCGGTCTGCGATCATTGAATGGCATAAGGCATAAGAGGAAGAAGGGCTTCGTGGACCGCAAAAAGTCGACTGCGGCCGCGAAGTCTATTTCCAGAGAACTGTGCTTGCAGCATATTGACTTCACGGACCGCAAAAAGTCAACCGCAGCCGCGAAGTCAATTTCCAGTGAGCTTCTGTTTCTATACTCAGCCAAATTCCTGTGTCAAAATCATCCTTGACATCCAAAAACCAGTTAGTGTAAACATGAAACGTATTTTACCAAGAAAAACAAATAAAATGAAAGTAAAGACACATGGGTTGCCTCCCAAGAAGCGCCTGATTTTAACATCGCGGCATGGCACATTTTACCGGGATCATTGGAGATAAAGAAGTGCCATCACGTGGCTGTCATCAACTTTGCCAAGATAGTGTTTTACCCTATGACCATTCACTCTGAAGACTTCACCACTTTTGTTCTTGAGGTCAAGAGCCCCAAATGGAGTAACAAATACCACTTCTAAAGGCCCACTCCACTTTGACTTTAGCTTCCCAGGAAATAACCTCAACCGAGAATTGAACAATAAGAACAAGTCACCAACTTTGAAATCTTTACCTCGAGCATATTTGTCATGTAGGTATTTAATTTTTTCCTTATACAAAGACAAACTGGAGTACGCATGGAATATGAACTCATCAAACTCATTCAATTGCTCCACTCTAAGATTTGCAGCTACATCCCATTCCAAGTTCAACTTTTTCAAGGCCCACATAGCCTTGTGCTCCAATTCCACCGGAAGGTGGCATGCTTTTTCAAAGATCAAGCGATATGGGGACATCCCAATTGGGGTCTTGTAGGCGGTCCGGTAAGCCCAAATAGCATCATCTAATTTCTTAGCCCAGTCGATCCTATTGGCATTGACTGTTTTGGATAATATGCTCTTTATCTCTCTGTTAGACACTTCAACTTGGCCACTAGCCTGAGGGTGGTACGAAGTAGTGACTTTATGGTTGACCCCATACTTAGAAAGCAAGAAGTCAAAGGCTTTGTTGCAAAAATGTGACCCCCCGTCATTGATGATGGCACGTGTAGTGGCAAACCTAGTAAGATATTCTTCTTGAGAAAGTCTATCACACTCCGCACATCATTGTTTGGTAAGGCTATGTACTCCACCCATTTTGACACATAATCAACCGTGACCAAGATGTACGTAGTCCTACATGAACTCACGAATGGCCCCATGAAGTCAATGACCCAAACATCAAAGATATCTACCTCGAGAATTGAGTTTAAGGGCATCTCATCATTTTTGGAAATACCCCCAGCTCTTTGGCATTCATCACACCTCTTCACTAGGGTACTAGAATCCTTATACAAAGTGGGCTAGAAGAACCCACAACTAAGAGCTTTAGAAGCAATTCTCACCCCTCCGTAATAACCACAATACGGCAAGGAGTGGCAAGACTCAAGGATGGCTAGTTGCTCTTCCTCCAGTACACATCGCCGGATTACCCCATCGGTGCAAATCTTGAATAAATAAGGCTCATGCCAATAGAAATCCAAGCTATCCCTTCGAAGCTTCTTCCTTTGGTTAGAAGAGAGCTCACAAGGGACAACTCTGGTGACTAGGAAATTAGCAATATCCGCAAACCATGTCATTTCTCTCATGGAAATTGAAAGGAGTTGTTCATCCGGGAAAATATCATTGATCTCAAGTCCTTCACAAGGACGTCCTTGCTCCTCCAACCGGGACAAATGATTGGCAACTTGATTCTCACTCCCTCTTCGGTCCACTATCTCTAGAACAAACTCTTGTAACAACAAAACCCATCTCATAAGTCTTTCCTTGGAATCCTTTTTGGTCATGAGGTACCGGAGTGCTGCATGGTCAGTGTGAACCATTACTTTGGCACCCATTAAATAAGCTCAAAATTTTTCCATGGCAAAGACTATAGATAGAAGCTCCTTCTCCGTGACTGTGTAGTTCATTTGAGCAGAATTCATTGTCTTGCTGGCATAGTAAATTGGATGAAACACTTTATTCACCCTTTGCCCAAGCACATCACCCACAACAACATCACATGCATCACACATAAGCTCAAATGGAGCACTCCAATCCAGTACCGTGATGATGGGAGTGATAGTGAGCTTGTATTTTAAGAGTTTAAAAGCTTGCATACACTACTCATCAAAATTTAATTTGGCATCCTTTTCTAATAGCTTGCATAATGGATTCACCACCTTAGAGAAATCTTTGATAAACTGCCGGTAAAAACCGGCATGGCCAAGAAAGCTCAGGATTCCTCTCACTGAAATAGGTGGTGGCAATTTTGAAAAAACCTTGATCTTTGCCTTATCAACCTCAATGCCATTCTTTGAAATCTTATGGACCAAAAAAATTCCTTCCTCCACCATAAAGTTGCATTTTTCGCAATTCAAGACCAAATTTGTTTCTTCACATCGAGCAAGGACTCTATCAAGATGACTTAAGAATTCGTTGAAAGAATCCCCCACGACACTAAAGTCGTCCATAAATACTTATAGAAAGTCCTCCACCATGTCGGTGAAGATTTCCAACATACATCTTTGGAAAGTAGCTGGGGCATTACAAAGTCCGAATGGCATTCGAGCAAAGGTAAAAGTTCCATAAGTGCAAGTGAAGGTGGTCTTCTCTTGATCCTCAGGGGCTATAAGAATTTGATTATATCCATAATACCCGTCAAGGAAGCAATAATAGGCTCGACCTGCAAGCCTATCCAACATTTGATCCAAGAATGGTAAAGGAAAATGGTCTTTGCGGGTTACCATGTTGAGCTTGCGGTAGTGCATGCACACCCGCCATTCGGTAACCGTTCTTGTAGGAATGAGCTCATTCTTATGATTTTTTATCACTGTCATTCCACCCTTTTTCGGAACGCATTGGACCGGAGAAGTCCAAGCACTATCCGAAATTGGATAGACCACACCCGCATCAAGCCATTTTATGATCTCCTTTTTCACTACATCTTGCATAGCTTCATTGAGTTTTCTTTGATGTTCAACAGAGGGTTTGGCTCCATCCTCCAATATAATCTTGTGATGCAAAAGGCGGGGCTAATACCCCGAAAATCAGCCAAGGTCCAACCGATTGCTTTCTTCCTCCTCCTTAGCACTTTTAAAGTTGAGTCAACCTGCAATTGGGTTAGGCAAAAGGAAAGAATAACTGGTAAAGTACAAGAGGGACCAAGGTATTCATACCTGAGGTAGGAAGGAAGTTGCTTCAACTCCAGATTCGAAGGTTCTTCAATGGATGACTTTGTTGGTGGGGTCTTCCTGTTCCCAAATCCAATGACAATTTTCTGGGAGCATATGAATAAGATCCCATGCCTTGAAGGGCATGGGTGCTCTCAAGCACACCATCCACCACTGAGTCCTCGTGATTCAACAAGGCCAATTCCACAGGATCATCAACATGGATCATAACACTGGCATCATCAATAATAACCTTGGACACGAGGTCCATAAAAGAGCATACTTCGGTGCTGTTGGGCTGCTTCATAGATCTGCACACGAGGAAGACCACTTTCTCATCACCAACTCTGAATGTAAGTTCCCCAACTTCAACATTGACCAAGGTCTTCCCGGTGGCAAGGAAAGGCCTCCCCAAGATAATAGGGACCTCAAAATCAACCTCACAGTCGAGGATAACAAAATCTGCTGGCAATATGAACTTGTCCACTCTCACTAAGACATCATCAATAATACCTAGGGGCCTCTTCATTGATCGGTCCGCCATTTGCAAACGCATAGAGGTCGACCTAGGTTGTCCGATCCCCAAGGTCTTGAACACAGAATATGGCATCAAATTTATGCTTGCCCCAAGATCACATAGGGCTTTTGCAAAGTCTGCACTCCCAATTTTGCAAGTAATAGTGAAGGCACCCGGATCTTCAAGTTTTGGTGCCATGGAGTGAACAATAGCACTCACTTGGTGAGTCATCTTAATGGTCTCACATTCCATGGATCGCTTTTTTGTCACCAAGTCCTTCATGAACTTAGCGTAGCCTGGCATTTGCTCCAAGACCTCAACCAAAGGAACATTTATGGTAAGACTCTTCATCATATCAAAGAACTTTTTAAACTAGGTCTCTTGCTTCTGTTTTGCCAATCTCTGAGGATAGGGAGGAGGTGGCCTAGGCAATGGTGCCTTTGGGTCAACCGGCTCCAGCATATCAATTATGTATTCCCTATACGGGTTCACATTTCTATCCAAGTCCTCCACATTGTCATGAATGTCAATTCTTACCTCACCTTCACTTGGCTCATCCAATGCTTGCTCCACATCAGCTGGTAGCTCATCTTGGGGTACAACTTCATCATCATCAACGACTTTCTTTTTCCTTGAAGTACTTGCCTCCACACCTTTTCCACTTCGAGTGGTTACCTCTATAGCATGACCGATGTTGTTGTTCTTCCCACCCTTGGGGTTCACCACCGTATCACTTGGTAGTGCATCCTTCGGGTGTGTATTTAAGGCTTGTGAAATCTGGCCCACTTGTACTTCAAGATTTCGACTTGAAGTAGTGTGAGAGGATATCTGGGCATCGGATTTTGCATTCCTTTCCATCATATGTTTGAACATGTTTTCTATCCGACCCATTTCCGAGCTTGAAGAACTTTGCCCATGAGATTGATATGGAGGGAGGTTGCTTGGTTGTTGGTACATCGGGGGCCTTTGAAAACCCGACCCTCGATTACCTTCAGCTCCCCAATTGTTGTTGTTTTCCTTCCATTCCAATTCCCTTCATTGTTGTTCCCCCATTCTCGGTCATTATTGTTGTTCCATTGACGATCATTGGTATTGCTCAAATTTCTAGCATTGTTATTATTCCAGTTTCGTGGCCTTTGGTTCCCCCAGTTTTATGTATTACCTTGCCCATGGTAGTTGTTTGCATACATAACATCCTCATCTTGGTCATTGTAGCTTTCATATTTTTCGTGACCACTTAGCCCTTGATCACCTTGATCACCATGGTTTTGCCTAACATTCCCCCGAGGTCTCCTTTGGTTTCCTTGCATATGAACTCCTTCCATAGCATTTACTTTCTTAGGCCCTTGCAAATGTTGGAGTTGGGATTTAGCAAGTTGGTTCATGGTTGTTGTAAGCTCGACAATTGCTTTCCCTTGTTCTTGGAGTTCCTTGTGGAGACTATTCACACTGGTTTCCCCTTGAGGCACATCTGCTCTACTTTGCCAAGACGAAGATGTGTCAGCCATTTCATCAAGAATCTCACATGCCTCCGAGTATGTCAACTTCATAAAATTACCACGTATTGACCACACATTGATTTACTGTGTTGGTTCCCCAGTAGAATGTTTGTTGCATCATAGCCTCGGTCATTTCATTATTAGGACATTCCTTAACCATGGTTCTATAGCATTCCCATATTTCATGTAGGGGCTCGTTTGGCTCATGTTTGAATGCCAAAATCTCATCTCGAAGGGCTTCCATGTGGCTTGGGGAGAAAAAATTTGCAATAAATTTATCCGCAAGTTCGTCCCAAGTGGATATAGAATGGTTTGGGAGATGCTCAAGCCAATCCAATGCTTTTCCCCTAAGTGAGAACGGGAACAACCGCAACCTTAATGCATCCTCAAACACATTAGTTTTCTTACTCCCCCAACATGTATCAACAAAGCCTTTGAGATGCTTATAGGCATTCTGATGGGCAGCTCTGGTGAAGTATCCTCTTTGCTCTAGGAGAGTGAGCATAACATTTGTGATTTGGAAGTTCCCCGTTCAAATCCTTGGCGGGAATATTGCACTAGCATACCCCTCATTTGGAAGGACCCGAGGAGAAGCTCTAGGAGCTCGAGGTGTAGGAGGGTCTTGAACATCATCCTGAATATAGGCCTGTCGGCCTCTTCTTTGTGGAGGAATTTGATTGATTTCATCTTCTTGATTGTCATAAACCTCCTCCCCCGAAATCACATTTCCTAGTGGATCGGCCATTGTACCTAAGTACACAAAACAAGGAAGTTAAAAATAGAAGGAAAGAAAAACACACTATGCTTCTAGTCACAAATATAGTCACACCGTTAAAGCTCCCCGACAATGGCACCAAGAAGTGACGGCACCTCACCCACACTACTATATAAGTATGAAGGCAAGGATCGTGTAGCTTTTACCTGAATGGTTGGGATCGAATCCACAGGGAGTCTATAGATGGGAGTGAGTGTATAAGTGATCTAGAAGGTTTGAGTGTTTCTAATTGCTCTTCTAAACATTGGTTGGTGTTGAACTATGCTAAGTGTATTATATTGTTTGTAAGCTAATTAATGACTAACTTTGTTTTATTTTTTTTGTTGTTGTTTTCTAATATTGATAAAGGCACTAGGGTCGTGACTGTGGCCTAGGTGGATACACAAAGGGATTCAATTCTAAGATCAGGGAATTTGCTAGGGATATAGCTATAACCAAAGCACGAAGGTGCTCACTCTATACCTCTCGGTAGTTTGAGTGATTATACCCTAATTTCCTCTCTCGAGTCCAATTGGGTGCCCAATAATCAAGCAATATAGGCTTAAGTAGGGTATTACTCTCTCGAGGTTTAACCCGTTAACTAGGACTCAAGTAGGGTTTTACCATTTTTGGACTTAACCCCTTTTATTGGGACTACCAATCTCTTGATAATGCCCTAATTTCCTATTAGGCTAATTTCTAGACTCAAGTCTTCTTTCTCAAGAAAGACCCAAGTCATGAAAAGGTTAATTAGTGTTTGCAACCACTAATTATAGCAATAAAAACCTTGAAATAACCTAAATAGCCAACACCCATTAATTTCCCAACCTTAATTTCAAAACCCCATTATATACCCACACTAGGGTTGAGCCACAACCCTAGCTAATGGGTCTAGCTACTCATAATCAAAGATGAGAACAATTATAGAGAAGAAGAATAACCCATTTAATTGATTCCTAACAATGAAATTGAAGTTTTCAATGTTAAAAATGCAAGAATAAAGCTAAAGAAATAAAAACCCTAAAATATTCACGAGCTCTCTACTCTCAAAAACAGCTGATATGTTCCAGATATCTAAATAAATTACAAAATAGTCTATTTATAGTCTTCCAAATTTTCGGAAAAAATACCCCTGCAGGACCACCGCGGACCGCGAAAACATTGGGACCTCACTAGACTGCCACCGCAGTCCGCAAAACTTCGACCGCGGCGCGGTGGTAACTTGCAATTCTTGGGTCTCACTGGAACTCCACCGTGGTACGCGAAACTTCGACCGCCGCCGTGGTGGATGATGATCAAATTTCTGAGCTCAATGGAAATGCACTGCGGTCCGCGAAACCACGATCGCGGCCGCGGTGGCCTTGTTGTCTTGAGCAGCCTTGGTGGGTTTGATCCTTGTGCCGGATTCACTCCTATTTTGAGCATATTTTAGACTGAATGCCTTCATTTATTGTTCAATACTTCAACAAGCACAATGTATAAGCTTTCGGGGCTATTTTGTGTAAAATTATATCCAAAATTCATGTAAAGGGCACGGAAAACAAGGCAAAAAGCCAAGTTATCAGTACCCAACTCTCACTGCACGGCTCTCCAAAACTGAGATGTGAACTTAGTACCTCAGTCGAAAATGATAGAAAATGGAACCCCATGCAACCGGACAATCTCCCTGATATAAATCTTAGCTTACCTCTCCGATGAATACGTAGTACCAACAGGAATGAAGTGCGCGGACTTGGTCAGCCGATCCACAATAACCCATATAGCATCAAACGTCCTCGAAGTACGTAGGAGTCCAACTACGATGTCCATGGTGATCCTCTCCCACTTCCACTCCGGAATATCAAACCTCTGAAGCAATCCACCAGGTCTCTGGTGCTCAAACTTGACCTGCTGACAGTTGAGACACCAAGACACAAACTCCACAACATCCTTCTTCATTCTCCTCCACCAATAATGCTGCCACAAATCCTGATACATCTTCGGGCACCCAGATGGATGGAATACCGCGAACCATGAGCCTCTACTAGAATCAAATCTCGAAGCCCATCTACATTGGGCACGCAAATCCGGCCCTGCATCCTCATGACCCCATCATCACCAATAACCACATCTCTGGCATTGACGCGATGGATCATCATACTGGTGCGCTCTAATATGATCATAAAGAGAAGACCTGGAGACTATACAAGCCAACACCTGCGGGGGCTCTGATAGATCCAGTCTCACCAACTGACCTGCTAAGGCCTGAACATCAAGAGCAAATGATTGCTCTGCTACTGGAAGGTAAGCTAAACTCCCTAAAATCTCTGCTCTGCGACTCCAAGCATCGGCCACTACATTGGCCTTCCCCGGATGATATAAGATAGTGAGGTCATAATCCTTGAGGAGCTCTAGCCATCTCCTTTGACGCAAATTCAAGTCCGTCTGCCTCAGCAGATACAACAAACTGCAATGATCAGTGAAAATCTCACACTGCACTCCATAGAAATAATGACGCCAAATCTTCAAGGCATGGACAATGGCAGCTAACCCAAGATCGCGCACTGGATAATTCTTCTCGTGCACCTTCAACTATCTGGACGCGTAGGCAATCACCCTACCGTCCTACACCAATACCGTCCCAACCCAACTCTAGAAGCATCACAATAAATTGTATAAGAACCCGAACCAACAGGCAAAACTAGTACTGGAGCTATAGTCAATGCTGACTTGGGCTTCTGGAAGCTCTCCTCAATGACTGAAGCACTCAATGACTGAAGCACGGTCCTCAAGTGCTGCTCATGTCCTCCTGGGACCTAGAATATACCAGAATGTCATCAACGAACACAATGAAGAAAGTATCAAGATAATGCCAAAATATGATGTGCATCAGGTGCATGAAGGCTGCTGGGGCATTGGTCAGCCCAAATGACATAACAAGGAACTCATAGTGGCCATATCTGATCCTGAAGGCAGTCTTCGGGATATCCGATTCCCGAATCTTCAACTGATGATAACCAGAATGTAGATCAATCTTGGAGAAGACCCTAGCACCTGTAACTGGTCAAATAGATCATCAATGTGAGGCAATGGGTACCTGTTCTTCACTGTCACCTTATTCAGTTGGCGGTAGTCAATACACATAAGCATCGAGCCATCCTTTTTCTTCAAAAATAATACCGGAGCACCCCAAGGTGAAACACTAGGCCTGATAAATCCCTTCTCAAGCAACTCCTGTAACTGCTCCTTCAACTCCTTCAACTCAGGAGGAGCCATGCGATAAGGAGGAATGGAAATGGGCTGAGTGCCCGGCAACAAGTCAATGCCGAAATCAATGTCTCTATCGGGTGGCATACCCGGAAGATCAACTGGAAATATATCAGAATAGTCCCTGACAACTAGAACTGACTCAACTGTAGGGGTCTCAGTACTAACATCTCTCACATAATCCAAATATGCATCACACCCCTTTCCAACCATCCGTTGAGCCTTAAGAAAAGAAATGACTCGGCGGGGAGTGTACTCCAAGGAACCTCTCCACTCTAACCTCAGAAATCCTGGCATAGCCAGCGTCACGGTCTTGGAATGACAATCAAGAATAGCATAATAGGGAGACAACCAGTCCATACCCAATATAAAATCGAAATCTAGCATACTGAGTAGTAGTAAATCAGCTCTATTCTCAAAACCACTGATAGCAATCAAACGTGACCGATATACGTGGTCCACAACAAGAGAATCTCCCATCGGAGTAGAAATATAAATAGGGGAACTCAAAGAGTCCCGAGCTATCCCCAGGTGTGAAGAAAAATAGGAAGACACATATGAATATGTAGAGCCTGGGTCAAATATTACCGATGCATCCCTATGACAAACGGGAACAATACCTGTAATGACTGAATCTAAAGCAGTGGCCTCGGACCGGGCCGAAAGAGCATAGTACCTGGCCTGGCCTCCCCCTCTAGGGCGACCTAGACCTCTCCGACCTTCACCTCGAGCTACCTAAGGTGGTGGGGTAGCAGATGGGGCTGGAAGAATAGTTGGAGGGCCTGGTGGAAGACGTGGAGCCTGATAAATCTGAGGGGGTGCACCCTGATAAGTTTGAGGTGATGCGCCCCTCCTCGCTCTGGGCAATCTCTGATCATATGATGAGGGTCTCCACACTCAAAGCAACCCCTCGGAGGACGTGGCGGCCGCTGCTGACTGTGAACTGGTTTGCTGGGCTGGCCAGTGATAGCACCTCGAGCAGTAGGCACCTGAGATACTGGTGGTGCATAATAAGGCTCCTGATGTCTAGGAGGTGGAATACCGCTGGCTGTTGGGAGAGCTGAATGAACATGGCGACTCAAAAAACCCCTACCATAGCGTGCTGCTGGTGCACGGGCTCCTGAAAAATGACCAGTCTCTCGAGACCTCTTGGCCTCTCTCTCCTCCCTGTCCCGGGCTAACATAGTCTCAATCCTCCGGGCAATACTCACGGCCTGCTGGTAAGTAATATCGGTCTCCATCTCTCTGGCCATGCTGGTTCAAATACTGGGGTGAAGTCCCTCAATAAAGCGCCGAACCCTCTCTCTGACAGTGACAACCAAAGTTGGTGCATGGAGAGCCAAATCGCTGAAACAGACTGCATACTCTAACACAGTCATGGCACCCTGGCGTAGCTGCTCAAACTCCGCACGCCAAGCATCCCTGAAGCTCTGAGGGACAAACTCAAGTAAGAACATCTCGAAAAACTGAGCCCAAGTAAATGAATCTGCCTCGTTCGGGCTACTAAGCTCAAAAGCACGTCACCACTGATAAGCTGCTCCCCTCAGCTGGAAAGCAGTGAAAGAAACCCCACTCGTCTCCACAATACCCATAGTGCGGAGAATGCGATTGCACCCCTCAAGAAAACCTAGGGCGTCATACGAAGCTAGTTCACTGAACTCAGGTGGGTGGTACTTCTTGTACCTCTCAAGTCGGAGCTGCTCTGCCTCAGGAACAACTATCCTAGTCTCATGCTGAGCTGGAGTTGATGGGGGCTTAGGAATATACTCTGGAACCTGCCCAATATGAACTCTCTGCTCAGGAGTACGGGCCACAGGAGTCTGTGTCCCTCCTCCGGCCTGGGATGTAGCTGGAGCTATTGGGAGTAGACCCTCCTGAGACAGAGTACTGAAGGCACTTAAGAACTAGGCTAATGTCTCCTGGAGGTCTGGAGTAACAGTAGGGACCTCCTGTGCCCCTCTAACTGTAGCTGCTGGGGGCTCCTCTGCCTTTGCTCTAGCCAGTGCTCAGGTTGCACCGCGTGCTCGTCCTCTACCCTGTCCCCTGCCTCTGGTGGCTCTGACTGGGGGCTCGGGTGCCTGGTCACCAGTACGTCCGCTACGGGTACGAACCATCTGCATGCAAGGATAGAATAGATTTTAAGAATTCGATGAAAACAACTAGCACGATAAGGAATTCCAAAGAATTTGATTGTTCTTAACAGTTACATAGCCTCCCGAAGAGAGATACGGACGTCTCCGCACCGATCTGCTAGACTCTAATAAAATGGCTTGTGACTCCTACGAACCTAGACGCTCTGATACCAACTTGTCACGGCCCAATTTACCCTCCAAAAGGTATCATGACGACACCTAGTCTCTAGGACTAGGTAAGCCTAAAATTTGCAGAAATGATAGAATCAATAAAATAAGGGCAGAAAAGATCTCAAGTAGACATAACGTAGCTGCTCACGGCCTGCTGGTAAGTAATATCAGTCTCCTGGTCTCTGGCCATGCTAGTCCGAATACTGGGGTGGAGTCCCTTAATAAAGTGTCGAACCCTCTCTCTGAAAGTGACAACCAAAGCTGGTGCATGGCGAACCAAATCGCTTAAACGGACTACATACTCTGACACAGTCATGGCACCCTGGCGTAGCTGCTCAAACTTCGCATGCCAAGCATCCCTGAAGCTATGAGGGACAAACTCAAGTAAGAACATCTCGAAAAACTGAGCCCATGTAAGTGAAGTTGCCTCGTCCGGGCTACTAAGCTCAAAAGCACGCCACTACTGATAAGCTGCTCCCCTCAGCTGGAAAGCAGTGAAAGAAACCCCAATCGTCTCCACAATACCCATAGTGCGGTGAATGCGATTGCACCCCTCAAGAAAACCTAGGGCGTCATCTGAAGCTAGTTCGCTGAACTCAGGTGGGTGGTACTTCTTGTACCTCTCAAGTCGGAGCTGCTCTACCTCAGGAATAGCTATCCTAGTCTCTTGCTGAGCTGGAGCTGCTGGGGGCATAGGAATATACTCTGGAACCTACCTAATATGAACTCTCTTCTCAGGAGTACGGGCCACGGGAGTATGTGTTCCTCCTCCGGCCTGGGATGTAGCTGGAGCTATCAGGAGTAGACCCTCCTGAGACAGAGTACTGAAGGCACTCAAGAACTAGGCCAATGTCTTCTGGAGGTCTGGAGTAACAGTAGGGACCTCCTGTGCCCCTCTAACTGTAGCTACTGGGGGCTCCTCTGCCTTTGCTCTAGCCGGTGCTCGGGTTGCACCGCATGCTCGTCCTCTGCCCCGGCCCCTGCTTCTGGTGGCTCTGACTGGGGGCTCGGGTTCCTGGTCACCAGTACGTCCGCTACGGGTACAAACCATCTGCATGCAAGAATAGAATAGAGTTTAAGAATTCGATGAAAACAACTGGCACGATAAGGAATTCCAAAGAATTTGATTGTTCTTAAAAGTTACATAGCCTCCCGAAGAGAGATACGGACGTCTCCGCACCGATCTGCGAGACTCTAATAAAATGTCTTGTGACTCCTACGAACCTAGACGCTCTGATACCAACTTGTCACGGCCCAATTTACCCTCCAAAAGGTATCATGACGGCACCTAGTCTCTAGGGACTAGGTAAGCCTAAAATTTGCAGAAATGATAGAATCAATAAAATAAGGGCAGAAAAGATCTCAAGTAGACATAACGTAGCTGCTCACGGCCTGCTGGTAAGTAATATCAGTCTCCTGGTCTCTGGCCATGCTGGTCCGAATACTGGGGTGGAGTCCCTCAATAAAGAGTCGAACCCTCTCTCTAAAAGTGACAACCAAAGCCGGTGCATGGCGAGCCAAATCGCTGAAACGGACTGCATACTCTGACACGGTCATGGCTCCCTGGCGTAGCTGCTCAAAATTCGCATGCCAAGCATCCCTGAAGCTATGAGGGACAAACTCAAGTAAGAACATCTCGAAAAATGGAGCCCAAGTAAGTGAAGCTGCCTCGTCCGGGCTACTAAGCTCAGAAGCACGCCACCACTGATAAGCTGCTCCCCTCAGCTGGAAAGCAGTGAAAGAAACCCCAATCGTCTCCACAATACCCATAGTGCGGAGAATGCGATTGCACCCCTCAAGAAAACCTAGGGCGTCATCTGAAGCTAGTTTGCTGAACTCAGGTGGGTGGTACTTCTTGTGTCTCTCAAGTCGGAGCTGCTCTTCCTCAGGAATAGCTATCCTAGTCTCATGCTGAGCTGGAGCTGCTGGGGGAATAGGAATATACTCTGGAACCTGCCTACTATGAACTCTCTGCTCAGGAGTACGGGCCACGGGAGTCTGTGTTCCTCCTCTGGCCTGGGATGTAGCTGGAGCTATCGGGAGTAGACCCTCCTGAGACAGAGTACTGAAGGCACTCAAGAACTGGGCCAATGTCTCCTGGAGGTCTTGAGTAACAGTAGGGACCTCCTGTGCCCCTCTAACTGTAGCTACTAGGGGCTCCTCTGCCTTTGCTCTAGCCGGTTCTTGGGTTGCACCGCGTGCTCGTCCTCTGCCCCGGCCCCTGCCTCTGGTGGCTCTGACTGGGGGCTCGGGTGCCTGGTCATCAGTACGTCCGGTACGGATACAAACCATCTGTATGCAAGAATAGAATAGAGTTTAAGAATTCTATGACAACAACTAGCACGATAAGGAATTCCAAAGAATTTTATTGTTCTTAACAATTACATAGCCTCCCGAAGAGAGATATGGACGTCTCCGCACCAAACCGCGAGACTCTAATAAATCAGCTTGTGACTTGTGACTCCTACAAACCTAGACGCTCTGATACCAACTTGTCACGACCCAATTTACCCTCCGAAAGGTATCGTGACAGCACCTAGTCTCTAGGACTAGGTAAGCCTAAAATTTGCAGAATCAATAAAATAAGGACAGAAAAGATCTCAAGTAGACATAACGTAGCTGCTCAGCATATACATTTTTACTTCCCAAAATCCGAAATGTCACCATAGTCCCAAGCTATGTACTAAATGTAGCTCTATACAATGAAACAGTGGAAAAATATACAAGTCTTCTATGCCTATACTAGAGTGAAGAGGACTCGTGGGATTCTGCGGACGTGGCAGAATTACCTCGCAGTCTCCTGGCTGCTGTTAGACGACTCCTAGCCACGATACTGGGTGTTGTTACCTGTATCTGCACATGGGGAAAACATGCGCAGGAAAGGGCGTGAATACTCCACATTCGTTACTCCGTACGTGCCAAGCCTAAACCTAGTCACGTAGTGACGAGGTCAGGTTGAGGCCCCACTGAGTTTGTAAAAACAAGTCAATATATAATTTAAAACAGTGAAATACAGATAAGAAATGATAAACAGGATTAACGAAGACGGAAAGATTTAATAACAGAAAGAGAGCCATAGGCACAACACATCATATATCTCAACAGTAAATGTGCAATGCAGTACACAGGGAAAGCTCCCAGATCTCAGTCTGTAGTCCCAATTTAAATATGCTATGCAGTATAGGGGGGAAAGCTCTCGGATCTCTGTCCGTAGTCCAAATTAAAATATGCATTTCAGTACAGGGGGAAAGTTCTCGGATCTCGGTCCGTAGTCCCAATTTAAATATGAAATGCAGTACAGAGGGAAAGCTCCCGGATCTCGGTCCACAGTCCCAATTTACATATGCAACATAGAAGTATGTCAATTATGGCTTAAGTAAACAATCCAGGAAAACAATAGGCAAGAATAGAGTAAAGCTACCTAAGCATGATGTGACTAGTAACAAATAAGAGGAAAACAAGTCAGAACAAATAGGCATGCTTACTTTTAAGCTATCTACTCTATTAAGATGGAAACAGTAATATGTGAATGAAAATGAGTGATTTTCATAGGAGTAAAAATAGGATTTTTTTTGCAACAATGACCCGTGTACGCACTCGTCACCTTGCGTACACGGCGTCCATATAACAAAATCAGTATAAAATGCCTAAGGGAAAGTCCCCGACACAGAATTAAGCAAGCCACTTACCTAGACTGCGCTAATCAACTCAATACCAAGTTCTTGCCACGAGTATCTGACTCCGGGTGGCCCAAATCTATTCAAATCGATTGCATGGTGTAAATATCACTTCAAGGGAACAAAATAGCTAATTATTTATAAGTTAATACGCAAAATTAGGAAATTCGCCCAAAAATTCCCCCGGGCTCACGTCTCGAAATCGGGTAAAATTTATATTTCCCGAACACCCATTCGCTCATGAACCCACTCGAACAAGAATCAACAAAATCCGACGTCTAAATCTCCCTAAATTCTCAGATTTCTACTTGGGAAGATTTCATCCCATTTTCATGGGTTTTCATCCAATTTCCTTGATTAGATTGTGGAAAATATAGAGATTAATGATATATAAAGGGATTAAGGTTAGAAAATGTTACCTATGATCTTCCTCTTCAAAACCCACTGAAAATCGCCAAGTTCCGAGCTCACAATTGATTTTGGAATTATGAAATTCAAACCCTCGGATTTTTGGTATAAACTGCCCAGGCATTTCGCACCTGCGACACTAGGATGGCACCTGCGGTGCCGCACCTGCGGTGCCGCACCTGCGGAAACCCAATCGCAGGTGCAGAAGTTCATTAAGTGGCCTGGGATCCCACCTGTGGCACCCCTTTCGCACCTGCGTGCCCCCACCTGCGGAAATACCATCGCAGGTGCGGAAATTCCTTTAATGGCCTGGGGTCGCACCTGCGGCACCCCCTTCGCACCTATGTGTCCGCACCTGCGGAAATACCATCTCAGGTGCGAGAGAACATAATCAGAATGGTTCAGCTGTTCTCAATTTCACAAAACTCACCCGTTGGGCATCCGAAACAATGTCGAGGCCCCGGGACCTTAAAACACATCTCATAACATCAAAATCATCAATTATGCATGGATTCAAGCCTAAGAACTTAGAAAATTTCTAGAATTCACATCTGATGCCGAAACATGTCTAAACTCCTCCGAATGACCTATATGGTAAAACTACATGGTAAGCACATAACAGTAACCATTTTTGCTAATTCTTCACGATCATTATTTGGATCGTAATACAAAATGCCACCGATAACAGTGTTAATTCCTGGTTGAACTAGGTTTGAACCGGCACTAGTGTTAATTCCCTGGGTACCTGCACTTGTCCCCTCTTGCCTAGCTTTCATTTAAAGTAATCTAGTTTTATCATTAGGGTGTTTCATTATGTGTCTAGTCAAACTACCCGTACCGCCACGGTCTCCAGTAAATTTATGAGACATCAAGACGCCATAAGTTTTATACTTAGCCTTATTTGATCTCTTAGTTGAGTAAAAAAGTGCCAAACAAGAGATGTTTTGAGACCGTTTAGAAGATTGCCTATTAAAAGTAGGGGTTACTATATGAGGGTCAGCCGGGGCATCATTTGGATTATTATCAGTTTGGTTAGCAACATGACTAGTAGGTGTATCATCTACATCCGGTTGCGTTTCATCTAAATCAACATATTCCTCTGGAATACCATAAAAAGAATTCATATATTCATCATTTAATTGTGAACCTGGTGTAAGATCATGTATAAATTGACTATCGGTAAATTAAAAATAAGGGTTATCACTATAAAGAATAACTGGTGGAGGAGGACGGGTAACAGGTCTAGGTCGGGGAGCCGGGGCTGGGAGAATAGTAGTAGCTTGCCTACTAGATTCACCAATTTTAGCTTTTCCCTTACCACCAAATATATTTTTCAAAGAAAAGTCCATATTAATTATAAGGAAAACAAATTAAACAAACAAAACTATAATATTAAAACTTAAGGGTTGGAACGAGTTTACCGAATTGACGAACAACTTCTTGAAAATTGTATAATGTTGAAGACTTGAATACTTCAGTTCACCAACTTCACAATTTTTCACAAATTACAATAATAAAGTAAGAAATTATAGAAGAAAATTAGAGAGAGATTGATGATTTTGTGAGTAAAAATGAAAGAATGAGGGGGTATTTATAGTTGAGAATAGGGAAAAAGTGTAATTATAAAAAGTTTGGGATTAAAACAAAGTTTGGGGCTAAATAGCTATTTTAAAAAATGCCAAACGGCTTAAATTAAAGGGCCAACGACTAGATTTTAAAATTCTGACCATTGGCCATTTTTTAAATAAATTTTTTTTAAGAAATAAATAATAGTCCTTTGGCCCGTAAGGCTCGTTTGGCCCGGTTGAACCGGCCTAGGCCCGCCTGCCGGTCCCGGGTTAAACGGGCCCAGGCTCACGGTCCCTCCCCCAGGCCCGCCTAGACCGGGCCCGCCACGGGCCGGCCTGTTTAGCCCACAAGCCCACATGGGCCGTGGGTCGCGGGCCCGGTCCGGTCCCGGTTCAGGCCCGACCCACCTGTCAGCCTTAATTGAGGATGGAGTCATTTTCTTCAGTTGACTGTCGTATTTCGTTCCGTTTTTTCCTTCCTATATTTATTTTATACTGCGTACATGTTATAGTGTAAGTGACCCGCCTTAGCCTTGTCACTTCTTCGTCGAGGTTAGACTCGGCACTTACAGAGTACATGGTCGGTTGTGCTCATACTACACTCTGCACTTCTAGTGAAAATTTTGGAGTCGATCCCATCGACAGTCATTAGTGTGCTCGGGTTCGCTATCAGTGTGGAGACTTAAAGTACATCTGCTCGGTGTCTGCAGCCCCTAAAGTCCCCTTCTTTTTATTAGTTGTGTTCTTTCTCTCGGACATCTCTATGTTTTATTCAGACCTTTGTTTGTACTATTTTAATAGCTCGTGCACTTGTAACACCAAATCCAGAGTTGTATAGATAGTTCAGTTGGTATTGTTTTCCGCACTTTATCTTGGATTCATTTTAGTTATTTCAGCTTCTTTATCATCATTTAATCTGAACTGTTAAATATAAATAAATTATTCTAAGCATTGGCTTGGCTAGCAAGTCAAATGTTAGGCGCTATCATGATTTCGAAAGTGGGATTTCCGGATCGTAACAAGTACGTACTGACCAAATATATTTTTGTAGATCTTTCTGATCTTAGTAAAGAATTGGTAGATTAGTTAATTTCTTATTGAGAAAGTAACTTCTTTTTTTCCGTTTCATTTGAGAGCTGCTAATTAAGAAAAGTACTCAATTTTTAAATAGGCATGTTTGGAGAATCAGTAGTTGATATCTTGAAGATGCTAACATTTATGGGAAAATACTTGAGTAAATAAGAATTCCCAAACTTAGATCCTATAATTTAAAAGTCTACCTTTTGTTACCTCTTCATCTCTATCCTTCAAGGTAGGATAATTTGGTCTTAATAACTAAAGCATTTAATTTTGTTTTCTTGAGATTACATTAATCTCAAGTAAGCTTTGCCTCTGCCACTATATAATGCTAAACAAGGCCATAATTCAAATCATACAAAAGTTATAATATTGTCCTCTTTACAAAGGGAAGTGGAGAGATAAAATATGGCCAAGGCTCTTATGAAATCTGCTTTCTTTGTTGCTTTGTTGCTGATTATCATGGGTTTGTTTCTTTTTCTTATTCCAGTCCCTTCATAGCCATTTCATTTAATATTAGTGTTTTACTGTAATATCTTAGAGCAAAAAGAAAAAAAGAATAGTAACTATCATACGTAGGGGTGGAATAAGTAGATAATAAAATATGAACCGATTTAACTGGACGCGCATATTTGACACCCCTAAACTAAACTCATTTGTGATATGATAAATTGATTACAATTTTCTTTTATATAGTTGCAGATATTCCGTCTCTTAAGGTGGAAGCAAAGACCAGGTGTCATAATGTGAACGATTGTAGTGGTGTTTGTCCTGACGTTCTGAGAACGAGTTGTTGGTTTCACAGATGCATATGTTGGTCCAAAAAAAAGCAAGAAATGGCAACACAATTAGGCCGGAATTCCAAAATTAATTGATGTCTTTTATTATTCTTGTATTGATTTGCTCTAAAATGGATGGGGACTTGATCTTGTGTAATAATAATACTAAATATAAATGAAATGCTGCTTTTAACTACTCGTGTTACGAATGTTAGTCACCAAGGGTATTTGAGTAAATAAATTCAAAAGTGAAGGCAGATTCTATTGAGGTATAAATCTCAATTACCCATTTACCCTTGAGCTCGAATATGAGATTAATTTCGAAATCCGGCCTCAATTTGAGGTATAAATTTCAATTTCACAAAATACCCATTTTCTAAATAAATACTAATTTCCACCATGAAAAAGCTTAGATTAAAAGTTAGAAACCAATGGGTGTTGGAGAAAATGGAAGAAAACAAGTTAAAATCTACTAACCTACGAAGTGGGAATGAAATTCCTCTTCAAAATCGCCTCTAGACCGAGCTCAAATGTGGAGATAGTGAAAAAGGGGATAAATCTCGACTTATGGAGGTTTTAAATCACTAGCATCAGGTCTTCATCGCGTTCGCAAAGGACTTTACACATTCGCGATGGTTCTTCCCCCCGGCCTTCGCGGTCATGACCCTTTGATCGCGTTCGCGTAGAACACTCAGTAGATCTCCTCCCAAGCCCATTACCCATCGCGTTCGCGTGGGGTTGGTCGTGTTCGCGAAGGGTAATCCCACACCTGCTCCGCATTGCGACCTCGACCTCGCGTTCGCATAGAAGGAATCCCACCCCTGCCCAGGTTACCCTTCGGGAAGAGTGGCTATGTGATCGCGAAGAACAAAGCACCACACACCAAAAATCTCTGAAACCAGCAATCCTTCTAAGTTCGAAATGGTCCAAAGCCTATCCAAAATCTACTCGATTCCCTCGAGCTCCAAACCAAACATGCACACAAGTGAAATAACATCATATGAATTCGTTCGCGCAATAAAAACACCAAAATAACATTTAGAACCACGAATCAGACATCAAAATATATGAAATTTTCAAAGAAACTTAAAAACTTTCGAATTTTACAACCGTACGTCCGAAGCATGTCAAATCAACTCCATTTTGCACCAAATTTTGTAGACAATTCATAAATAGTGAAATGAACTTTCAAATTCCAGAACCAAAATCCAAACCCGGTAGCAACAAGTCAACATATGGTCAAACTCATGAATTATTTAAACCTACAAATTACTAGTTTTCAATAAATCACGTCAAATCAAGTTAGGGACTTCCGAATTCAAGTTAGGGCATATGCCCAAGTCCCAAATCACAATACGAGCTCACCAGAACCGTCAAAATACTGATCCAGATCTGATTACACAAAATATTGACCGTAGTCAACTCATATATTAAAGTTACAATTCACTTTTTCTTCAATTTTTCACATAAGACGTTTTCAGAAAAGGACACGGACTGTCCACGCAAACTAAGAAAGGCTAAATGGAGCTATTCGAGGTCTCGGAATACGAAAAAGGCTAAAACTCAAAATGACGTATCAGGTCATCACATTACGCCATGCTTTATTGAATAATTTTATGGTTACAAACACTAAATCCATGCCAGTTTTTCTTGTTCTATCTTGAAGAAGTGAAATTTAGCTTAGGTTCAAAGTAATTAGTAAGGAATTAAGTGGGTTAATCATTTGATTAATGAAATCTAGCTAGGAATGATGTGATTTCTACTTGGGTTAATCAATTACTTATAATTAAGCCTTAGTTGACTTGGAAGAGCACTTGGTAAAAATCAAGTGTTGGAGACATAAAGTGGGTAGAATAGAAATCGAGGTCATAACGCATACATAATTAACTATAATTTAACATTTGTATAACCAAAAGCATAGCCTACACGACGGGGAAGTAATCCTAGCGCCTCTTATTTGTTATAACTACTTTTTTACTCGCATTCTAAATGTTTGATAAAATTCCTAAACTAGTTTTTGTAGCCATTCTAGAAGTAACTTTGAAGTAATTGTATAATAACTTTTTGAAAATTACATTAAGAATCATCAAGTTTATACATATTTGGATACTCTAACACACACCTACTTTTTATGGGATTCGACTCCAACGTTGTTTGATTTATTATTGCTAACGACCATGCTACGCTTCATTTAGAGGTGTAGAATATTGGACGTCATCACCCATATTTACTGTGTAATCAATATTAGATTTGCATTGACCGGTAATGTCATAATTACTTAGTTTTATTAGCACATGTATTCAAATTGGTTAAAAAAGTGAAGTTTTGACCAAATATGTTTTGATCTTAGTAAAGAATTGGTAGATTAATTAATTTCTTATTGAGAAAATAACTTCTTTTTTTCCGTTTCATTTGAGAGCTGCTAATTAAGAAAAGTACTCAATTTTTAAATAGGCATGTTTGGGGAAACAGTAGTTGATATCTTGAAGATGCTAACATTTATGGGAAAATACTTGAGTAAATAAGAATTTCCAAAATTAGATCCTATAATTTAAAAGTCTACCTTTTGTTACCTCTTCATCTCTATCCTTCAAGGTAGGATAATTTGGTCTTAATAACTAAAGCATTTAATTTTGTTTTCTTGAGATTACATTAATCTCAAGTAAGCTTTGCCTCTGCCACTATATAATGCTAAACAAGGCCATAATTCAAATCATACAAAAGTTATAATATTGTCCTCTTTACAAAGGGAAGTGGAGAGATAAAATATGGCCAAGGCTCTTATGAAATCTGCTTTCTTTGTTGCTTTGTTGCTGATTATCATGGGTTTGTTTCTTTTTCTTATTCCAGTCCCTTCATAGCCATTTCATTTAATATTAGTGTTTCACTGTAATATCTTAGAGCAAAGAGAAAAAAAGAATAGCAACAATCATATGATAAATTGATTACAATTTTCTTTTATATAGTTGCAGATATTCCGTCTCTTAAGGTGGAAGCAAAGACCAAGTGTCATAATGTGAACGATTGTAGTGGCGTTTGCCCTGACGTTCTGAGAACGAGTTGTTGGTTTCACAGATGCATATGTTGGTCCAAAAAAAAGCAAGAAATGGCAACACAATTAGGCCGGAATTCCAAAATTAATTGATGTCTTTTATTATTCTTGTATTGATTTGCTCTAAAATGGATGGGGACTTGATCTTGTGTAATAATAATACTAAATATAAATGAAATACTGCTTTTAACTATTCGTGTTACGAATGTTAGTCACCAAGGGTATTTGAGTAAATAAATCAAAAGTGAAGGCAGATTCTATCTGACTGCTTCCTTTTTCTTCAATTTGTTCCTTACAATCTTCTGGTTTATTTTATTTAAACTGTTTTTGATAGATTATTTTTCCGAGACAAATATTGAGAAAATGATTTTGTATAATTTTGTTAATTACAGATCTCTTCAGTCTGTAAGAAATTTATTTGACATAGTTATCACATGAAACAAAAAAAACTAATGTATTTATAATTAAAAAAAATCAAAATTGTGGAACCTACAATGTCATTATTTATATCATAGTCATCACTTTTAGGTACTTATGGCGGTTCGAAAACTTTGAACGAACTTTCACAACTCTCACTCTCAATTATGCGTTAAGCATTTTCTGACCCTTCATTGCAGCGGCAGAGACAGGATTACGGTCAAGATTTGAAAGAAAGAAAAAGTTAAAAAAATTATAACTAATGAAAATAAAATTAATGACCTTACAAAAATTTTGAACCCGCTTGACCATTAAACTATGTTTTTAAGTTGTATTAAGAGGATTCAAAACATAATATATAAAGGTAAAAAAATAAATTTTACCTTACATATACAGTGTAATGTTTCAGCGAAGAGTGTTCCGCCCCTAAATTCGCTCCTGCTTCGTTGGATCCTATTTAAGGATATTCCACGTCAAGCTTTTTCCTACCGTTCGATATTGGTCCTACAATACACCCCACATCAAACAATCAACAATAAGATTATTAGAAGAGAAAGATACAAAGACAACCACACTTTATCACCAACAAAAATTTGCCCGAAGAGGTAATCTGTGTTTGTTGCAAGAGGTAAGTATTTGAGTTTGTAAGAAGAGTGTTATAAATTTTGGATT
The DNA here is from genome assembly GCA_005239525.1 of Nicotiana knightiana. Taxonomy (NCBI): domain Eukaryota; kingdom Viridiplantae; phylum Streptophyta; class Magnoliopsida; order Solanales; family Solanaceae; genus Nicotiana; species Nicotiana knightiana. The sequence continues at coordinate 265,020 of ML422953.1, read as the reverse complement.
TCTTTCTCGATACGAATCACTCAATAATTTTAGTGGATATTTCATTTCTTTATATATACAGTAAAGTTTGCATTTTATGGAATGTTATCTGTTCTTGGTATTTATGATGCTTCATCTATGTTGAAATATATTCTGTATAGCATTTTATATTGTGCCTCTTCCTAAAGAGAGAAACTTCAGCTTTCCTAAAGGAGGGTTAACTGATCACTCTTCGTCGAAAAATTACATTGTATATATAAGTAAAATATTAAATTTTAGAAGTATATAACATATATTGAATATTTTTGCTCGGAGAATTTTTTTCTCTTCTTTCAAGTTTGAATACCCTTGAGTAAATTTCTGGCTTCGCCACTGTATGTTCCAGACTTTGACATTTAGAGCCAGACCCAAAATTTTTACGCGAAGAGGACACATTATTCTGTTCAATCAGTGCCCCTAAAGACTCTTAATGTATAGGGTGCCAACTGCTTTGAATTAACCATTTTCAATATGTGTATGTATATATATATATATATAGGATTTCATCCGAAGTTTACGGAGTCCGGTGACCCTCATCCATACCCATATACCCATGGATCCGCCTCTGTTGACATTAGCTGAATAATCCAGTTTGACGCTTGTAGTCTTGTTGTGCTGCCGAATATGTTCTGAAATACAAAATCGTACAATGAGTTGTCAGGCCTCGTATTTATAATAATAACTTGTCCTAAATTCAATTAAATCTTTGATCCAAACAGCCATATTTATGTAAATTCAGAAGGATCTCATTGTGTAATCGCATAATAGATATGAATCTTTTTTTGTCATAAGAAGCGTAGAGCAGTATATAACAATAGAGTTTACCAACAATCTGCTTGACATGGTTGAAAAGATATCGGCCATCAGTAATTCATGATAAAATACAGTTACATGCACCGGTCGTCTATTTTCAACCACATATATGTGCGGATCAGTGAAGGGAAAAACAAAATTGAAGCAAAAATGGACAAACTTTCAAGGAAATTTGGAAGTGAAAGGCAGAAGACACTCAACTCATGGGCATCTATACATCACCAGTCTAGAAAAGTAATATCTATGAAAGTCTGGATCTAAAAACAATAAAAGGAAAGATAAGGAAGGAGAAGCAAGGACTGCGAATGCCGGACAACTACCTTGAAGTCTCCAACGATCAGCTGTGCAAAATATCAACACCCATCACGTCCGAAAATACCTGGATTTACACAAAAAGTACAGGATGTAGCGTGAGTATAACCAACTCAGTAAGTAACAAGACTAAATAAAGAATTGAAGATATTGACGAGCTACACAGTTATATTTCAATTTCGGTAGGCTCAACAAAGAAGGTAGACTTGCTTTCAAATCCGACAATTTATGTCAAATCAATTTATACATGCAAAGTTCAAGTAAAAAAAATCGGATATAGTATCTCTCAGAAGTTTCAAAACAGTGATAGGTGGCAGTTATGTGCAATAACAATGAAATCAAATGCAGCCTCTCAGAGCAACAGTCACTGAGTCCTCCAATTCGCTCCAACCTCACAATCACTCATTCCTCACAGTCACTCATTCCTCACAATCTGTCACGACCCAAAAATTTAACCAGTTATGATGAAGCCTATCGTGGTACTAGGCAAACCGACATTTTCAAAATAATTTTCACATTTGAACCCAGGGAAAGGGAAAAGATTTCGCTGTTAGAATATGGATATACCTAACAATCTTGTTTAGTTGCATGTTGTATTCTTTTCGTTCATGAAACACTCAATACTATAGGAATATAATATTGAATAGGCGAATAGTACTGTGGGAACATGCTATTCATATAAACAATTCGGTCAACTAGATAAATTAAGATGTTGAACCAGTTGAAGAATACAATATAATTATTAGACAACATATAATCATACATCATTTTTATCTAATTGATAACATAAAAATCTGTTCTTCTTTTGTTTAGAGTTCATTAATTACTTTCTTTTTATTTTAATTAATTTGAAATCAAACACTTTGAACTTAATCTTGTTTGAATAATTAGAATAATTTAATTTAATTAACTATTGATCTAAGTGTCTCTGGGTTCAAAACTTGACTTTTAAATCACTTTATTACTTAATAACTACGTACATTTGGGTATATTTGGGAGGGTTGAATAATTGCTCATTAAAGAGGCGTGATTCTAGGAAACGGCTGTACGACAATACTATAAATTTTACTACTTAGCTACACTGATGATTAAGTCGAATTTTAATTTACAAACATTGTAATCTTAGAAAAATTTATCTGGCTTACTACGGTTACTTAGTCCAACACTGTCAGCCAATCGGAGATTACTCAAAAAGTTTCGTTCAATTTGTGTTTATTTTTGTTAGAGCTCCAATTTTTCACCTTAGAATATCATGATGACAGCTAGTCAATTTAGTCCAACACTATCATCCAATCGGAGATTACTCAAAAAGTTTCATTCAATTTGTGTTTATTTCTGTTACAGCCAATTTTTCACCTTAGAATATCATGATGACACCTAGTCTTTAAAACTAGATAAATTTAACTCATACTGTTTTTAATGGAATTCAGCTAACTCAACTGCAATATATTAAATAATATCAATAACAACATAGCTGAACTAACATCAGTTACATAACCCCAAAACCAGTAGCACAAATCACAAGCTTTTCTAAGAGTCACTAGAAATAACAAGTACATCATTATCCCGGAATAATAAGAAACAATGGAAATAAAATATAACAGAAGTTGACTTCGGAGTCTGCGAATGTCAAGCAGGTATACCTTGAATTCTCCAGCCGTGCAGACATAAGTCTCAAACCAACTCGATCATAAGTACCTGGATCTCCACAAAAATATGGAAAAGCATATCATGAGTACACCACAGCGATACCCAGTAAGTATCAAGCCTAACCTCGGTAGAGTAGTGATGAGGCCAAGTCAAGACACCTACCAGACATGTAACGATATGAAGGATATAACTTAAAGCTAACAATAGAAAAAATATCAATGTAAAACCAACAACAGAAGGATCAAAAATTTAAAATTAACAGTGAAAATAATAGAAGCACGTTTAGCAACAAGAAATAAATGAGTAATAAAGAAACGGATGACAACTTAATCAATCAAATCGTTCCTAGAAGAAATTACAACAAGAATTACCCGAGGTATAATAACAATCTTGAATAAAGTAGGGAATCAAATGAGAAAATGAATTTAGTTTAGAAATAATTTGGGTGAAAAAACTAATATTCTTAGATAAAATAACTCATAAGATAAGCTAGTGAAGTGAATATAAAATTTGTAAACTAAAACATAATAACGATTTTTAAGTAAAGTGAAAACATCAGATATAGTAAGGAGTTGAAGTTGAGAAATCAATTAAAGTGAAATATGACAACTATTAAGAATAGTAAAGTACCGAATGAAACGACGGGTTGTAACTTAAGTCACATAAGGTAAGCATGGTAGGGTTTGAGATAGTGACTCTGCGCAGTAAATTCATCTTGAAAATCATTTCACCAAGTAACCACAGAAGCAAAGATTGACACATTGAAGTAATACAACAGGTCACGTAGGATGCATGACTCACACAAGACATAACAACATGTACAACACACACAATCCGGGGTGGCGCGCACCCGATCCTGTCGTATCATCATTTATCAATATCATAATCCTCGCTTATTCCATCATAGTATCATTAATCAATATTAAGTATCACACATACAATCCCTTGCGGCGCACATCCCGATTTCACTGTATCATAATTTATCAATATCATAATCCTTCCTTATTCCACCTGTTGTATCCCACCGTATCATCATTTATCAATCTCATAATTCTCCCTTATGCCACCCATTGCGGCGCACAACCCTATCATACCGTATCATAATTTATCAATATCAAAACTCTCCCTTATTTCACCCATTGCGGCACGCAACCTGATCCACAAACAATTTCAAATAACAATAACAATCCAATAACTCAATTTATAAGAATTTCTAAAATTCAAGGGTATGAGTGAATGACAATAAGGAACCATGTAATAATTAAAGGAATGCGAAAAACATTACAAAAACAATAGGACAAGTAAGCATGTGACAACTAAGGTGTGCTTTTAAAATAGTTAAGACAAATAGCAAATAGGCGCGGAGTCACGGAAGGGACAAACAATTCAATATTTCCCAATAAATATCCCATGGCTCAACCACAATATGTACAATAATTTCAACACTAACAAAATAAACGTGAATACTCAACAAGGAAAGGTAATGAGACACTAAGGAAGACAATACTTCAACTAAAGCATATAAGAGCTTAATAACAAGTTAGAGGTAGAATAGGTGTTAACAACGTAAAATGGAGCATGTAAGAGTCGATTAACCATGAGAGATATCACATGTTATGTCAATTCAATTAAAGGCATGGAAATATTCTAGATAATCTAAACCGGTCAAATACCACATATAGGCCGTGTACCCACTCGTCACCTTGCGTGCATGACTTTCACATAAGATTAATAGCACAATTAACCCAAATATTAAGGGATAGTTCCCCCACAATTAGTTAGACAAGGTACAGACATCAAAGAAGCTATACCGATACTCTAAAATGACCTTCTCGTGTGAAACAATCACCGTACGGCTCAAATCTAGCCAAAAATAACTTCACATCATAAATAAAAATTAAAAGAAATAATTTCGGATAACAGAGCTTTGATCTTTAATGAAAACTAAAAAGTCAACCCAGGTCCGCAACTCAAAACTCGATAAAATCCAAAAATTCGCACACCCATTCTGTTACGAGTCCAACCATACCAAAACTATCCAATTCTGACATCAAATTGGACTTGAAATCCTCACTTTACCTTTTTGAAAGATTTTACAAAAATTCTCATTTTGTCTAATGCAAATCACCAATTTAATGATAAAAATAATTATGGAATCATGAAATATAATCAATTCCGGTTAAAGAACACTTTCCCCAATCTAACACGTTAAGAATCCCTCCAAAATCGCCTAAAACTGAGGCCTCTAACTCAAAAAGTGATAAAAATGGCCAAACCCTCGGTATAACATGAAGTTTCCCAAGGATTCTGCATTTGCGGACAAATATTGCGCATTTGCGAGCCAAATCCTGTATCTACGTCTTCCACTAACCAGAACAAAACATGCACCTGCGCGAAAAAGAGGGTGCACATGCGACCTCGCAAAAGCGCCCAAGCAACCACAGAAATGGCCTTCCTCGCACCTATGATCCATAACACGTAAGTGCGATGATGGCACCTGCGATCCTCCATTCACAGAAGCGAAGCTCTCGCCCAAGACCCAACATCACAGAAGCGATTCTAAACATGTAGAAGCGGGTTCGCACTTGCGCTCCCAAACGCGTAGGTGCGAAGCACCAGAACTAAACTTGCCCAAACATATGAAAATGATCTGAAACTCGTCCGAAGCGCACCCGGGGCCCTCGGGACCCTATCCGGACACTCCAACAAGTTTAATAACGTAATGCGGACCTACTCGAGGCCTCAAATACCATCAAACAACATCAAAACTTCAAGTCGCACCTCAAATCGAACTTAATGAACTTATGAACTTTCAATTCAATCCCGAATCATCCTTAAACTGAGCTCGACCACACACTCAAGACGTAATACATAATACGAAGCTGATCAAGACCTTAAGCTACCAAATGGAATGGTAATTCTGAAATTGACCAGTCGGGTCGTTACATTCTCCCCCTCTTAAACAAACGTTCGTCATCATACGTGCCAATGACCGTTCCGAAGTCATCAAGTCACTGTATGAACTCACCATACATATACTCACGAGTGATACCACGTCACCCCAATCCACATAGGCCTGATAACACCATCTCAAATGAAGGTTATTCTTTCCACCCATAATGATAAACCTTAAACCAAATTTCTCACCATCCGATCATTTCCCACAGACCAGATTCCCACATCAAAACATGATATCAGCCTCAACCAGCTGCAACAACTCAGGACTACACCCATAAGGTACAACCATATGATGTAACGTAACACATCACACATATGCCCATAATAATATCTCATCTCAACCCGATCAGCTAAGCCGTCTTACCACGAGACACCCACTCAAAACACCACCATGTGCGCGATATGGTGTCCGATTTCAGCTTGATCAGCTAAGCCGTCTCACCATAATGTTGTGTGGGTCGGCATCACATCATATCCAGATAGCAATCATCTCATCCCATTTATGATAAATATGTCAACACATCAATCTCATCCCATATAAGGGGAAACAATCTCATCACATCAACATGGGGATTTTACCCCTCAGTCACTCCTATACCAGCACGTGTAGATTTTTTCAGGTTAGGGAATTTCAACCTACCCTTTCTCAGTGACTAAAATATACTCCCAAAACATTTATTAATTACAGTATTTACAACTCATTTCATAGGCTTTCATACACCTTTCCATTTCATTGGCACTAGTGGCCACAATTGTAATATCATTCTCGGCACATTGGTCATATTTCATATTTCATACCCATCCCTATAACTTTCAAGCATCATCATGGTTCATTAACAACAAGGGAATTTCAAATCAATACTTTAAATGTATATGTGGGCAATAAATGTCTAAAACATATTGAGTTTTTTCTTCCACAATTAGGCATACTAACTTGTAATTGAAACATGATTTTTAAAACACAATACCTTGGTCATACTAGATCACATTCTAGGAGGGAATCTTGATAAGATGGGAACATTTGGAATATATAGTACATACTTCTTTCAACACAACACTTACACTAGAATAATCAAATTTAGTCGGAAGGTCTTGGAACATGAGAAATACGAAATTGAGTAAACCAGAATCACAACTTACGAGGACATCATGAAATTCGATTCTATAAGAGATGTTTAACCAACATACCTCGCTTGAGATTTCTTTAATTTACTAAAACATTTAGAAACTCCTAGCGACTTCAATCTATTAGAGACATGGAAAATTTGAACCATAATTAGGAAGATTCTCGGGGGTTCAGCTCATTTGATCATTTTGTCAAGAACTAGGTGTGCATTGTGATTTCAAGGTCCTCCTATATACTCCCAAAATCAATTCCCACTTCAATAGGCTAACCATATATACTCCACAACCTCCCTACCACCTTCATTAGAACATGCATGCATAAATAACAACTCCTATTCTCAAAACCTTCTTCCTCATTACCTATTACCAACCCAAATTTCGAAATTGAAGGCTAGGGATAGAACCTTACCTCTTGGATGAAGACTTTGTGAGTTATCCTTGTGAATTATTCAGGACTTGAGCAAAGATTGGTGAACCAAGTACTTAGAGCTTCCTCCCCTCTCTCTAAAACACTCCACTTTCTCTAAAATGGCGAAATTTCTCTTCAAAATGGTCTTTTAAGTCTATTTATTAAAACTGTTTTATAAATATAGAAGAATTCACACTCCGATATCAACTCTGTGGTCGTAGAGTGGACCGAAAAAAAGGTATGCAGTCTGTATAAGGGACCACAAAATTACCTTCCAAAACTGGGCTGCTCGGGTTAGGTCTGTTGTAGATCTGCGGTCCCCAAAACCTCCTCCCGAAGTTTTCTCCTGCTGGTTCTGTGACAAATGCACAGCCCAAAAAACCATTATGCGGTCGTAATGTTGACCGCAAAATGACCTCCAAAATTAGCCATTTTTCTGCTTCACTGAGCGGCAGATGTGCAGTCCGCGAAGTTGTTCTGCAGTCGCATATTGGACCGCATAACGCCCTGTTCTGCAAAATTTTTTCTTCAACTCCCCAACGTAATGTTTAACCCAAAAGTCTGCACTACAATCATCAATCACATAAGCCTACCTTTGCATCACGAAACCCCTGGTCTTAGGTGACATTTTATGAGGCTTTACATCCTCCCCCGCTTAGGTTTATTTGTCCTCGAATGAGGGTCAAAATCCTCCATTAGCATCCAATGAGAATCATCTATTACTTCACACACTAGCAATTCCAAATTTGACTAACTCCCTAAATTTTCAGAAATTCTGGTAGAGTTTCCCCTATAACTGGGCCTATCCACCCGTCAGAGAATACCAGAAACCAATCATAGCAATGCGTACATAATCCAAAACATTGTATTACCAAAAGTCACATCCTTAACATAAATTGTACAACTGAAACATAATTCATAGAAGGTAAACTCTTAACATTTTCATGGAACTCTGCTACCTTAATACATAGTTATTCATACATATAAGGGTACTTCCTCTACATATCTTCCATGTCCTCCCAAATGGCCTCTTCAACCTGTTGGTTTCGCCATAACACTTTCACGGAGGCAATCTCCTTATTTCTTAGATTTTGAACCTGCCTGTCAATAATGGCAACTAGAATCTCCTCATAAGTCAATTGCTCATTAACTTTAATAGTCTCAAATAGAATAGTGAGTGTCGGGTCTCAAACTACCTTCTTCAACATAGACACAAGAAACACCAGGTGCACTAAGGACATATCTGGAGGTAGCTCAAGCTTGTAAGCCACCTGTCCAACCCTCCGAATGATTCTGTATGGTCTGACATACCTCATACCCAATTTTCCTTTTTTACCAAACTGCATTATACCCTTCATAAGGGAAACCTTAAAGAACACCCACTCATTCTCTTGGAACTCCAAACCCCTACAACGTACATCTGAATAGGACTTATGGGGACTCTAGGCAGTTTTCAACTGTTCCTTAATGATCTTAACCTTCTCCATAGCATGATGCACGAGGTTTAGACCTATCAACTCCACCTCTCCAATCTCGAATAACCCAATGGGAGATCTACATCTCCTACCATATAGAGCCTCAAATGGTGCCATCTGAATGCTAGCATGATAACTGTTGTTGTAGGCAAATTCTATGAGCGATAAATGATCATCCCAGTTACCCTTGAAGTCAAGAGCACAAGTGCACAACATATCTTCAAATATTTGAATAGTCCGCTCTGCTTGCCCGTCAGTCCGCGGATGGAAGGCTGTACTAAAATTCACCCGAGCACCCAAAACTTTCTGAAATTTCTTCCAAAAGTTAGTTGTGAACTATGCCCCTTAATCTGAGATAATAGAAAGCGGGATGCCATGCAACCTGACTATTTCCTTGATATACAACTAAGCGTACTATTCCACCGTGTCGGTATCCTTAACAGGTAAGAAGTGTGATGATTTTGTGAGTCGGTCCACAATAACTCAAATCGAGACGAACCTTCTAGAAGTACGAGGTAGTCCTACCACAAAGTCCATATGATCATCTCCCACTTCCACATTGAAATTTCTATATTCTGTGCCAACCTACCGGGCCTTTGGTGTTCGACCTTCACTTGCTGACAATTTGGGCACCTTGCCACAAAGTCTTCTACATTCTTCTTCATATCATTCAACTAGTAAACTTCATTAAGATCATGAAACATCTTTGTAGAGCCTTGGTGCACGGAATACCTGGAATTGGGAGCCTCGATCATGATTCTTTCCCGGAGACCATCCACATTTGGAACACATAGTAGCCCTTGGTACCTTAGTGTACACTCATCCACGCCAAGAGAAAAATCCATGGTCTTATGTTTATGAATCATTTTACTTTAACTATACCAACAACAGATCTCCGTACTACTTCTCCTTGACAGCGATGATTCAACCCTATTTTGCACAATTACCCCCCCTCCTCACTAGATTCCGTATGACAAACTCCCAAACTAGCTAACTGATGAACTTCCTTGGCCAACGACCTTGCATATGCCTCCATGTGAGTCAAAATACCCATAGACTTCCTGCTAAGGGCATCCGCCACAACATTAGCCTTTCCCGGATGAAAGAGAATATCAATGTCGTAGCCTTAGAGTAAATCAAGCCATCTTCTCTGCCTCAGATTCAATTACTTCTGTTTGAAAATATATTGAAGGCTCTTATGGTCCGTGAATATATCCACATGGACCCCATACAAATAATGACGCCAAATCTTCAATGCAAAAACCACCACCGTGAGCTCTAAGCCATGTGTTGGATAGTTCTTCTCATGATTCTTGAGTTGCCTAAAAGCGTAAGGGATCACCTTCTAATGTTGCATCAATACACATCCTAGTCTGATTCTCGAGGCATCCCAATATACCACAAATCCAGCTGTACCCTCTGGTAAGGTCAATACCGGTGCCGTAGTCAATCTTGATTTCAACTCTTGGAAGCTCTTTTCACAAACATCTGACCATTGGAACTTAACTTCCTTCTGCGTCAATTTAGTCAGCCGGGAGGGAAGAGTGGAGAACCCCTCCACAAATTTCCTGCAATACCCAACTAAGACCAAGAAACTGTGAATCTCTATTGAAGTTGTAGGTCTAGGCCAATTCTTCACAACTACAGTCTTCTAAGGATCAACCTTAATTCCTACACTGGAGATGACATGACTCAAGAATGTGATAGATTGAATCCAAAACCTCCCTGAGGTGATCGGCATGTTCCTCTCGACTTTATGAATATACAAGAATATTGTCAATGAACACTATCACGAAGAAGTCAAGAAAAGGCTTGAAGACTCGATTCATAAGACCAATGAAAGATAGTGGGACCACGCACCGTGACAACACAATCCATATAAATCCGCATGGACTCACCAACCAGAGTAGATATCGAGAATGGCTAAAGTTGTTTCGGGCCATCCCAAATTCCATAGCAACATAAGGAGTGGCATAGGAAAAAGTGGAATCGGAATCATTAAGAGCATATACATCATGAGATTGGACAGTCAATATGCCTGTGACAATATTTAGAGAAGCCTTTGAACTCTGGCGACCCCCCATAACATAGAAATAGATGGGTCCTCCTGAATTGTGTTCACCACCCCTAGCTGCACCGCACCCTTGTCCATGCTCTGGTGGGACGAACGACAACCCCTCTAATAGTGACCCCTCATACAACACCCATAGCATATGTTTTGGTCCGTAAAGTAGGCCCTCAAATTCATCTTCCTACACCTATGGTATGGGGGCCTCAAGTACTGCTAGAATCTCCCTCCAAGACAACCCTACTAGTAGGATCCTCTATTGCCCTGACTGGGCCTGGAGCGGCTCCACTACTGCTAATTGGACCCAGATAGTTGTGCACTCACTGAAGACTGAGCAAAGGACTAGGATGTCCCTGATAACCCTCCCCTAAATGGTGACCTGCCACTACCACCATCAGAAGAACCACTAAAGTTTCCCGCGGACCGGGACTTGTTGCTACCCTCTCACTGCATTCTATTCTTCAATTTGTGGGTCTCCGTGGCTTGAGAAAATGCACCATCTTTCCATAGTTCATATTAGAATTCAAGGAAACTGTAAGAGCCTTATTAATAACAAAAGGGCTGAGGCCCTTTAAAACCCGACACACTTTAGCCTCCATATTGGGCAACATGTAGATGGCGTACTTGGACAGGCGCACGAACCTCATCTGATACTCCCACACACTCATGCTACCTTGTTTCAGACTCTCAAACTCCGCGGCACGGGCTACCTTAGTCTCGACATGCAAGAAATGATCAATGAAGGCATCAGAAAACTTACCCCACCTTGCCGGAGGGCTCTCCCCGTCACGGGACTCCTCCCACATCTCAAACCAAGAATATGGCACTTCTTTCAGGTGGTAGGAGGCTAACTCCACTCCCTACGTCTCAGTAGCATGCATAATTCAGAGGGTTTGTGCATCTCATCAATAAATTCCCAGGGGTCCTCCTCGGGATTAATACTCGTGAACACTAGAGGATCCAACTGAAGAAACCTGTTCACCCTGGAACTAGCAGAATCCCCTTGTTGGCTGGAAGAACTAGGTGCAACATTCTATATTTGGGCCTGGGAAGCCACTACCTGAGCCAATATCTGTATGGCTCCACTAAGGTCCCCCAATAGAAACACCGGGATCAGAAGCTGGGGTTGGAGGTGGAATAGCTGCACCCTTAGTAGGAGTAGGAATTGGTGCAGTCTGAGTAGGGGAAGTAGAATCAGGTGGTGTACTAGCTGGGAGAATATCATCACCCCTCGGGTGCTCACCCGCATCATTAGGTATAGAATTAATTTCCATTCCTGGGATGGCATTGGCTCCTTGGCCAGTTCTTGGTTTCTTCCTAGGCGCTATGTACTGAAAATTAGAGCAATGCACGAGTTAACGGAGGAACAATCTTACAATCACCTCTATCGCACGATCTAGAACATCAAAGAACAGTGTTATTTCTAAATTCCCAAGTAGCCTCCTAATTATAGATGTGGTCGACAACACACTGATAAGAAGGACCTTACTAGACATGGCTCCAAGCACCCTAGGACACTTCAAAACCTTATGCTCTAATAATAAGCTTGTCACGGCCCAATCTCAGGGAGCGCGATCGACGCTCAACCGAGATACCTCGGTCAAGAAGTCCTGCATAATGGCTTCTAGCCAACTCACCCATGAATAAAGAGAAGATATATTTTATTAAAAAGACAATGAGAGGTCATGTGAACAACACCCGTACATTACCATTAGTTATGTCAATAATAAGTCTCCAAAATATTACACTACACATTCATAGTTTAGAAGTGGAAACATGCGATACAATTACAACATATTTATTTTAACTTTTCTAAAAATGATACAACCCACACTATGTATACAGAGCCTCTAACAAAACTGAAAGAGTTCTATGATAGTACCGGAAACAAGGATCCGGCTATACCGCAAAACACTATAAATAGAGGACAAGCGACACAAGACCCCAAAATGAAGTGGGGCTCACCAAGTTAGCTGAGGAGAGGTTGTACTACTGTCACTGATCAACGTCGCCTGTTGTGGAACCACCTGCATCCATTAAAGATGCAGCGCCCTAGGCAAAAGGGATGTTAGTACATATGGAATAGTACTAGTATGTAAAACTCAACACCCTCTTAATAGAACGAGCAATAGTAAACTGAGAAGGAAATATGGAATCGCTGAGAACCTCAAACAATATTAAAGTGTCAGGTTAGGAGAAAGACAGATTTCAAGTAAATTTCAATATCTTTAAGTTGGGAGATATTTAGTACCGATACACCACCATGCTTTTAGCACAGAGTTCGATCTCAGCCGGATCGACTAAGCCGTCTCACCCCGAGAAACCCACTCACAACACCATTATGTGCGCCGCATGGCGTTTGATCTCAACCTAATCAGCTAAGCCATATCACCACAATGACGTGTGGGACGACATCACATCACATCTCGCTAGAATTCATCTCATTGTAACGACTCGACCGGTGATTCTGAGCATTTTTGCTTTGCTCGGTTGTTTGAGCGCATGATTAGCTTAATATAATGTATTATGAATTATTTGAATCATCAGTTTTGGTTTTCAGGTTATTCAGAATTGATTTGGAAGAATGATTCTCAGCTAGAAGCTTTAAATTTGAAAGGTTTGACCACGTTTGACTTTTTAGTATTTGACCTTGGATTGGATGCTTCCGGTAGCTCTTTTGGGTGATTTTGGACATTGGAGCACGCCCGGATTGTGATTTGGAAGTCCGTAGAAGAATTTAACTTGAAATGACCAAAATTGGAATTTTGGAAAGCTTGACCGAGATTGACTTTTTGATAGCGGGCACGGATTTAGGTTCAGGGAATTGGAATAGCTTCATTTTGCCATTTGGGACTTGTGTGCAACATTTCAGGTCAATCAGACGTGGTTTGATATGTTTCAGCGAGAATTTTGGAAATTGGAAAGTTCAAGTTCATATATTCTTTATTTGAGGTGTGATTCATCGTTTTGATGTTGTTATGTGTGATTTGAGGCCTTGAGTAGGTCCGTGTTATGTTATGGACTTGTCGTTATATTTAGATGGGGTCCCAAGTGGTTCGGGTGAGTTTCAGACGAGGTTCAGAGCATTTTGGAAATTTTTGCTAAGGTTGGTGGCTGCTGGTTCTGGTGTGATTGCACCTGCAGCTGGTTTTGCGCAGATGTGATGGTCGCAGAAGCGTTAGAGGAGTCGTTGAAGCGAGAAAGGGAGCTGGGCATGAGCATCGCAGGTGCGGTTGATTGGACACACATGCGCAACCGCATATGCGGTTCAATTGCGTAAAAGCGCGATCGCAGAAGCGGCTTAAAGACCGCAGGTGCGAAGTATTGATGAGTTAGGATGTTTCGCAGAAGCAAAGTCTTACCGCAGAAGCGGTGGTCGCAAATGCGAAATCGTTAGGCAGAATGTTATAAGTTTGAGAGGTTGGTCATTTTTATCACATATTGAGCCATGGACTTCGGAATGGAGCAATTTTTGGAGCAAATTTCATCACAAGGATTGGGGTAAGTGTTCTCTACTCGATTTTGATTATATTTCATGAATCTATCTTCGATTTTAGCTTTTGGTTGATGAATTTTAAAGAAGAAATTGGGGGTTTTGGCCTAAAGTTTCATAATAAGAATTTTCAGTACTCCGATTTGGAGTTGGATTTGAGTGAAACTAGTATAGTTGGACTCGTAATTAAATGAGTTGTCGGATTTTGTAAGTTTTTTTGGGTTTCGAGGCGCGGGCCCGGGTGTGACTTTTGGCCGATTTTGGATTTTGATTGAGCATTCGATATTTATCACCTGGAATCATTTCCTTGGGCTTTATTTGATGAATTTGAGTTGCTTTTGGCTAGTTTTGAACTGTTCGTAGGTCGGTACATGCGGGATTGCATTTTTGGAGCATCGTTTGGCTTCCTCAGTATTGGAATTTGCTTGTTAGAGGTAAGTAACTCTTCTAAACTTAGTGATGAGGGTATGAAACCCCAAATTACCTGCTATGTGATTGATGTTGAGGTGACGCACATGCTAGGTGATGGGCATGTAGGCGTGTACCATGTGAATTGTGACTCTGTTGTTTCATAGCACTATTTAGTGGCTGTATTTGTTGATATTTGTGTTATTACCATGTGATAAAGTAGCTGAGCTATCAATCATGCTAGATATCATGTTTAGGCTTTATGTTGATATTGTTAGGACCCATAGTGATCGTTTCTTGCTGTCATCTCACTAATTTTATTGATATTTCGTACTCAGTCATATTCATGCATTCATATCATATCTCAATAGTAGTTGTTGTTTGTTGATACATCAAATCATTGTTGTCGGGCTAGTTTCATGACATTGTGAGACCGTGAGTGAGATTGGAGAGATTGATGGGTGAGTGAGGCTGAGATCCTGATTATGCGTGGCAGTTATGGGATCGGGCTGCACGTCGTAGCATGTTATGTTGATTTATGCCTGGATTTGGCTTATGATAGCGCTTGGGCTGTAGGAGCCCCTTCGGAGTCTGTACACGCCCCTAGTGTGATTTGTTGATTATATTGAGGGTTGGATCTTCCCTGGACATGTATCTTGTCCGAATTATTTATATACCTGGAGATGGATCTTCTCCAGGGCGCCAGACTTGCCTTCCTCGGTACTGAGTAATTGATGGTCAGTGATGTATATATTTTGGGATTGGATCTTCCCTGGGCTGTATGGGCCATATACAGTACCGAGTGGTTGAGCATGATGAGTGGAAAGTGCGAGACAGTGAGATTGAGTACTCTGAGAGTGTGAGTACATGATTCATCTCTAAGATACATGGCATGCACATATGACATACAAGCATAAAGATACATTTTCCTCATGCTATACGGTATCGCGTTATTCATGATTTTTTACACACATTGATATGTGGGCATAGGGAGGTTATTCACACTTGCTATGTGGAAAGAAAATTAAACATCTTATTTATTGTGGAAAGGATTTTTTTTTAGGAAAAACTACGGTTTTCAAATTACCTCATATTTTTCGATGATTTCGGTAAAGGATTTGGTGTTTCACTAATATTTTTGAAAGCGGAAATATTTTAGGAAAAATGGTGAAAAACCTAAGCATTTATTATTGGAATTACTTCCTTATTTATATTCTCTACGTTGTTATGAATTGTTGTTGGCTACTGGTATTGGACCCGACCATGTTCCAGCTTGTCACTACTTTCAACCTAAGGATTAGGTTTGTTACTTACCAGTACATGGGGTCAGTTGCACTGATACTACAGTTCTGCACATTGCGTGCAGATGTTGGCTGCCGCTGTTGCTGTGTTCGATGGGAGCTGGATTTGAAGATGTACATGCGTTCTTGTTGTAGCTGCCTCTTGTTCATGGTAGCCTTAGATTTATAAAACTCTATTTATGTACTTTTCAAACAAATGATATATTTATTTCATACCGGCCTTGTAAACTCTGTTCTTAGAAGCTCATGATTTGTACTACCAGTCCTTGGGAAATGTATAAGATTCAGATAATTCCTTTGTTTAATCGTCATTTTAATCTTATTAAAATTAGATAGTTATAAGTTGGCTTACCTAGCGGGTTGGGGTAGATTTCCTCACGACTAGTGGATTGTGGGTTGTGGAACTCATCCCATTTAGGGGAAGTATCTCAACACATCACTCTCATCCCATATAAGGGGAAACAATCTCATCACATCAACACCATGATTTTACCCCTCAATCACTTCTACACCGGCACATGTAGTTTCGGGGTTAGTTTATTTCAACCTACCCTTCCTTAGTGACAAAACGATACTCCCAAAAAATTTATTAATTAATATATTTGCAGCTCATTTCCATTTCATTGGCACTAGTGGCCACAATCGTAATATCATTCTCGCTCGTCGACCGTATTTCATATTTCATACTCATCCCTATAACTTTCAAAACTTTCAAGAATCATCATGGTTCATCAGCAATAAGGGAATGTCAAATAAATACTAAGACTATATATGAGCAATAAGCGTCAAAATCACATTGAGTTTTTTCTTCCACAATTAGGCATACTAACTTGTAATTGAAACATGATTTTTAAACCACAATACCTTTAATAACTTGGTCATACTAGATCACATTCTCGGAGGGAATCATGATATGATGGAAACACTTAGAATAAATATTGAGTACATATGTCTTTCAACAAAACACTTACACTAGAATAATAAAATTTTGCAGGAAGGACTCGGAACATGAGCAATGCGAAATTGAGCATACTAGAATCGAAAATTACGACGACATCATGGAATTCAATTCTATAAGAGGAGTTTAGCCATCATACCTCCCTTGAACTTTCTTTAATTTACTACAGCATTTCGAAACTCCTAGCGACTTCAATCTATTAGAGACATGACAAATTTGAATCATAATTAGGAAGATTCTCGGGGGTTCAGCTCATTTGAGCATTTTATCAAGCACTAGGTGTGCAATATGATTTCCAGGTCCTCCTATGGTGGATTCCTTTACCCCACAATAAATCCCCACTTTAATAGGCCACCCACAAATACTCCACAACCTCCCTACCAGCTTCATTAGTACATGCATGCATAAATAACAACAATTCTTATTCTCAAAATCTTCTTCCCCATTACCAATTCCTAACTCAAATTTAGAAATAGAAGGCTAGGGCTAGAACCTTACCTCTTGGATGAATACCTTGCGAGTTATCCTTGTGAATTGTTCAAGACTTGAGCAAAGATTGGTGAACCAAGCACTTGGATCTTCTTCCTCTCTCTCTAAAACACTCCACTCACTCTAAAATGGAAAATTCCTCTTCAAAATGGTCTTTTAATTCTATTTATTAAACATGGTCGGGTTATAAAAATAGAAAAGTGGACCCTCTGAACTCAACTCTGCGGTCACAGAGTAGACCACAAAATCATCTTCCAAAACTGGGCTTCTCGGGTCAAGTCTGCAGCAGATCTGTTGTTTGCAGATCAGTTCTGCAGTCGCATAATGGACCGCAAAACCTCCTCTCGAAGTTTTCTCCTACTGGTTTTGCAACACATGTGGGGGCCGTGAACCCAACACACTGTTCAACCCAAAAAGTCCATAAAATATAAGCTTACCTTGGAATCACGAAACCCCAGGTCTTAGGTGACATTTTACGGGGCCTTACACATATGTGAAGCAAGATAAGAGGACTCACCCCGATAAGTAGAATCAAATCAAAATAAGAATGATTCTCCACTATAACAATCAAAACCATACCTGTAACGACACCATCTAGTGTAGTGTCCTGAACCCTACCATAGAAAGCATATCAACGGATCGGGCCTCCCCCTAAGGGCGTCCTCTACCTGCCTGTCCTCCACGCCTAACTGGCTATTCAGGTGGAGTAGCAGCTGGAATGGAGCCCATCGCCCGAGTGCTCTGATGAAATCCACCTCTTCTGAGTCTGGGACAATCTCTCATGATGTGCCTAGTATCATCACACTCAAAAAAACCCCTCTGCGGGCGTTACTGCTCATACTGAGTCCGTGCCGGATAACTGGAATAACTGTTGTAGGCATCCCATGTCGGTAGTGCACTAAAAGATGGCTGCCTCACATGAGTACCCTGACTAACTGGAGCACCACGAGTAGTCTCAAGTGCGGACTGGAGTGTCTGACTGTCTGAGCGTCCGCTATGATGAGTCATAGCTAAAGAGTAGAATCCACAGAACCCTTCAGAATCTCGACACCTCTTGGTCTCCCTATCCTCCATTTCCTCACCCCGGATAGGCTTTATAATCCTGGCAATTTTCACCACCTTCTGAAATGGAGTATCGGTCTGCAACTCCCGAGCCATCCATAATCTAACATGATAACTCACCCCCTCAATCAATATGCAGACTCGCTCTCTGGCGGTAGGACCTAAAGTAGGTGCATGACGAGATAACTCACTGAAGCTGATGGTATACTCTTGACACCGTTATGGTGCCCTGACACAGGTGCTCGAATTCTGTGCACCACGCATCCTGGAGGGCCTGGGGACAAACTCCCTAAAAAATATCTCTGAAAACTGAGCCCAAGTGGGTGCTGCTGCATTGCCTGGTCTACCCTCCTCATAAACCTGCCACCACTGATACACTGCTCTCGATAGCTCAAATGTAGTAAAAACAACTCCGCTCACCTCCACAATACCCATGGTGCGGAGAATACGATGAAACTTCTCTAGAAATCCCTGTGCATCCTCGGTAGATGTGCTAGTAATAGTAGGTGGACTATACCTCTTGAAACTCTCAAGCCTCTTCTGCTCCTCCTCTAATGCCTCTATCCTGACCTTAGGGTAAACCGGAATAACAGGCTGTACCAGCACCATACCTGGAATCTGACCAATGTGAGCCCGCGACTTTGGAGTACGGGCGATGAGAGTCTGAGCTTCTCCCCTAATCTACTAAATAGTTGGTGCAACAGAGACCAATCATGCCTGAGACAATGTACCAAACATGCTCAGGAACTGTGCTAAAGTCTCCTGAAGTCTGGGGTTAACAACAGGCACCTCCAGTTCCTGTCCCTCATCCGGAGCTACTGACGGATCCTCAACTGCTGCTGTGGCAGGTGCTCTAGCAGCAGTACGTGCCCCCTAGGCCTCTACCCTAGCCCCGACCTCGTGCGACTCTAGGAGGGGGTGCGAGTATATGCTCAGCTGATCTGGTAGCGTGTTTCCTCTCCATCTGTGAGAGAATAAAGGTACAAAGGCTCAAAAATTGAAATCAACATATCTACAGGATAGGAATGAAAAAATGGAGTTTTCCTGACGGTTCCGTAGCCTCTTTGTCACGACCCCAGTTTGCCCTCCGTGAACATGTCGTGACGGAACCTAGTCCTTATAACAAGGCAAACCTAGAAATGCGGAATAACAACA
Source organism: Nicotiana knightiana (assembly GCA_005239525.1). Taxonomy (NCBI): domain Eukaryota; kingdom Viridiplantae; phylum Streptophyta; class Magnoliopsida; order Solanales; family Solanaceae; genus Nicotiana; species Nicotiana knightiana. The sequence continues at coordinate 245,326 of ML422953.1, read as the reverse complement.
TAATTGAGGAATAATTAAATAAAAGAAAGCTAAACACTCTAAAAGAAATACTGTATATAAACGCCACTTGGCATATCCAACCCAAAATAATACGGAAATCTACAACATCAACCCAAAACCCGGAAACTCAGGGGAACCACAGGTAACAAAATATAATACACTGCTCTAACTCTAGAATGTCTATACAACTGCAAGAAGGGATAAACTTTTCACAAAAAGCTGGAATAAGATAGAGACTCCTGGTATGCGGACACGGCAGATGTACCTCGAAGTCTCTGTTGTATCTCTCAACCTCGAGGATAGTGCGCCTGAGTGGAGGTACCTGGATCTGCACATGAAAAACATGTGCAAGAAAGGGCATGAGTACACCACCACGGTACTCAGTAAGTGCCAAGCCTAACCTCGGTCGGGTAGTGACGAGGAAGGTCAGGGCCCTACTGAGGTTAAACAGTATAATAGGAATTTACAGTATGAAAGATAGACATAAATAATGTATACATCCGTGAAATAAGACAGTTCAAACAAAGAAATGACAAACATAAGAACAAAGTAAACGCAGAATATGAACAGCTCGATAACAAAGGTAACAATGAGGATCTTCCAGGATACCATCCAGTAGTCCGTTTCTCAACTGTCTAGTGGACCTCCCGGGTTACCGTCCCACAGTCCATCATATGTATATCCGAAGGATCTCCCGGGATACCGTCCCGTAGTCCATCATATGTATATCCAAAGGATCTCCCGGGATACTGTCACGTAGTCCATCATATGTATATCCGAAGTATCTCCCGGGATACCGTCCCGTAGTCCAGCTATTAATGTGCATGGGGATCTCCCGGGATACCATCCCGTAGTCCCAAAGTAAATATGCAGGGGGATCTCCCGGGATACCGTCCCGTAGTCCCAACTTAAATATGTAGGGGGATCTCCCGGGATTCCGTCCCGTAGTCCCAAAGTAAATACGCAGGGGGATATCCCGGGATACCATCCCGTAGTCCCAAAGTAAATATGCAGGGGGGTCTCCCGGGATACCGTCCCGTAGTCTCAAAGTAAATACGCAGGGGAGATCTCCCGGATATCGTCCCGTAGTCCTAAAGTAAATACGCAGGGGGATATCCCGGGATACCGTCCCGTAGTCCCAAAGTAAATACGCAGCCACAACAAGAAGACATTCAGAAATAGAGTGCAAAAATACAAGGCAACAAGTAGTTCTAGCCTAACATGCTTCACGTAGTACAATTAAAGCAACTTGAGAAAATAGGCAATTCAAGTAAACTAGGCATGATTTTCTAAACTAACATAGGCTATAATTGCAAGTAGAATTAAGCAGGTAAGAAAGAAACTGAGTCTAAATATTTAAAGTAAAATCGGATTTCCAACAATTAGCACAAGAACACGCTCGTCACCTCATGTACAAGGCATTCAATTACCAAATATCACATCCTAAGGGGTAAGGTCCCCCACACAAGGTTAGACAAGCCACTTACCTCAAACCTGCTCAAAATCTCATAATGCCCTTCATAGGCGAAACCCAGAGCAGTACCCGCTCTCCGACCATATATGAAACATCACGAACCCTCCGGTCAGCGTAACTCTTCTGTCTGGACTGGGCTGTACGGAGTCTATCCTGAATCACCTTGACCTTCTCCAATGCATCTTGAACCAACTCTGTGCCCAATAGCCTGGCCTCACCCGGCTCGAACCAACCCACCGGAGATCTGCACCTCCTACCATATAAAGCCTCATACGGTGCCATCTGAATGCTGGATTGATAACTATTGTTGCAAGCAAACTCCGCCAATGGAAATAACTGATCCCAAGACCCTCCAAACTCAATCACACACGCACGGAGCATATCCTCAAGAATATGAATAGTGCGCTCAGACTGCCCGTCCGTCTGGGGGTGAAATACTGTGCTCAACTCCACCCTGGTACCTAACTCCTGCTGAACGGCTCTCCAGAACCGTGAAGTGAGCTGAGTACCTCTGTCTGAAATAATAGAAACTGGAATACCATGCAGACGAACGATCTCCCGAATATAAATCTCCGCCAACCTCTCCGATGAATAAGTAGTCAGTACCGGAATGAAATGGGCTGATTTGGTCAGCCGATCCACAATCACCCAAATAACATCATGCTTCCTCAAAGTCCGAGGAAGTCCAACCACAAAGTCCATGGTGACCCGTTCCCACTTCCACTCTGGAAGCTCAATCTGCTGAAGTAACCCTCCCGGTCTCTGATGCTCACATTTGACCTGCTGACAGTTGAGGAACTTCTCTAAAAACTCTACTATATCCTTCTTCATTCTTCGCCACCAACAGTGCTTCCTCAAATCCCGATTCATCTTCGCAGTACCTGGATGTATGGAATATCGCAAACTATGGGCCTCAGCTAAAATCAACTCCCGAAGCCGATCAACATTGGACACAGAAATCTGACCCTGCATCCTCAATACCCTGTCATCTCCAATGGTCACATCCCTGGCATCAACGTGCTGGACCGTGTACTTGAGGACAAGTAAATGAGGATCATCATACTGCCGCTCTCTGATACGATCAAATAAGGAAGATCGAGAAACCACACAAGACAATACCCGACAAGGCTCAGAAAGATCCAATCTCACGAACTGACTAGATAAGGACAGAACATCTAAGGCTAGAGGCTTCTCAGCTGCAGGAAGGTATGCCAAACTCCCCAAACTCTCCACCTGGCGACTCAAGGCGTCGGCCACCACATTGGCCTTCCCCGGGTGATATAATATAGTGATGTCATAGTCCTTTAGCAACTCTAACCATCTACGCTGGCGAAAATTTAGATCCTTCTACCTGAATATGTGCTGCAAACTCTGGTGGTCAGTATAAATCTCACAAGGCACACCGTATAAATAATGACGCTAGATCTTCTAGGCGTGAACAATGGAAGCTAACTCAAGGTCATGGACAGGGTAATTCTTCTCATGTATCTTCAATTGTCTGGACGCGTAGGCAATCACCCTACCGTCCTCCATCAACACTTCTCCAAGGCCAACTCGCGAGGCATCATAATAAACTGTATAAGACCTCGAACCAGTAGGCAAGATCAAGATTGGTGTTGTAGTCAAAGCTGTCTTGAGCTTCTGAAAGCTCGCCTTACACTTCTCTGTCCACTGAAATGGAACACCCTTCTGGGTCAATCTAGTCATAGGGGCTACAATCGATGAAAATCCCTCCACAAAACGGCGGTAGTAACCTGCCAAGCCAAGGAAACTGCGAATCTCTGTAACTGAGGACGGCCTGGGCCAACCCTGCACGACCTCTACCTTCTTCGGATCCACTCAAATGCCCTCACTCGTTACCACGTGGTCTAAGAATGCCACAGAACTCAACCAAAAGTCACATTTTGAGAATTTTGCATGCAACTTCTTCTCTCTCAAGGTCTGAAGCACTGTCCTCAGGTGCTTCTCATGATCTTCCCGACTCCGGGAGTAAAACAGAATATCATCTATGAAAACAATGATGAACGAGTCGAGAAATGTCCTGAACACTGTGTATCAAATGCATAAATGCTGCAGGGGCATTAGTCAGCCCGAATAACATAACTAGAAACTCGTAATGGCCATACCGAGTCCTCAAAGCAGTCTTCGGGATATTCGGCTCCTGAATCTTCAACTGATGGTAACCCGAGCGTAAATCAATCTTAGAAAATACATGTGCGCCCTAAAAATGGTCAAATAGATCATCAATACGAGGCAAGGGATAACGGTTCTTCACTGTAACCCTGTTCAACTGGCGATAATCAATACACATGCGCATAGAACCATCTTTCTTCTTCACAAATAAGACAGGAGCACCCCAAGGTAAAACATTGGGTCGAATAAAACCCTTATCAAGCAATTCTTGTAACTGATCCTTCAACTCCTTCAACTCAGGAGGAGCCATACGGTACGGAGGAATGGAAATGGGTTGAGTGCCCGAAAACAAGGCGGCATGCCCGAAAGATCGGCTAGAAACACATCGGGATAATCCCGTACCTCTGGAACTGAATCAACAGAAGGGGTATCAACACTGACATCTCTCACATAAGCCAAATACGCGGCACACCCCTTCTCAACCATACGCTGAGGTCTATGAAAAAAGATAACTCTACTGGGAGTGTGATATAAAGTACTACTCCACTCAACATGCGGAATACCTGGCATAGCCAGCGTCACGGTTTAGGCGTGACAATCAAGAATAGCATAATGGGGTGACAACCAGTCCATGCCCAAGATAATATCGAAATCCACCATATCGAGTAACAATAAATCCACACTGGTCTCAAAACCACGAATAGTAACCAAACACGACCGATAAACGCAGTCCACAACAAGAGAATCTCCCACAGGAGAAGAAACATAAACAGGAGAACCCAAAGAATCTCGGGCCACACCCAAATACGGAGCAAAATAAGAAGACACATAAGAATACGTGGATCCTGGATCGAATAGAACCGATGCATCTCTGTGACAAACCAGTATAATACCTGTAATGACAGAATCAGAGGCAACAACCTCGGTATGAGCAGGAATAGCATAATATCTGGCCTGGCCTCCCCCTTGAGGGCGACCTCTACCTCCTTGACCTCTGCCCCTAGCTGGCTGGGCGAGTGGGTAGCAGTTGGAGCTGTGATCATGGGCTGAGAACCATACTAAGCATGTTGTGGCTGAAAAGCCTGTGAAGATGCACCCCTACCAAGTCTGGTGCAGTCCCTGACCACATGGCGTGTATCGCCACACTCGAAACAAGCTCTGGATGGATGTGGCGGTTGTGACTGGCTTGGGCCAGGTCTACTAGACTGACCTCTGAAAGCACCCGCGCAGGAGGCGCGCTAGAAATTGGAGGTGTATAATAAGGCTCCTGAGGCCTGGGTGGAGCAGGGGTATCGCTGGCTGCTGGAAGAGCTGAATAAATTGGGTGGACCATATAACCCCTACCATGACGAGCTGCTGCTGGGGTGTGGGCACCAGAGTAGTGGCCCAACTCTCGAGACCTCTTGACCTCCCTCTCCTCTCGCTCCCTAGTGAGCATACCCTCTATCCTCCTAGCAATGCTCACTACCTGCTGATAAGGAATGTCCATCTCCAACTCTTGAGCCATGCTAGATCTAATGGGTGGGACAAGACCCTCGATAAACCGGTGAACCCTCTCGCGAACAGTAGCAACCAAAACCGGTGCATGCCTAGCCAACCTGGTGTAACGGATAGCATACTCTTAAACTCTCATAGCACCCTGGCGCAAATGCTCAAACTCTGCGCGCCATGCGTCCCTGAGGCTCTGAGGCACAAAATCTCTCAGGAACATATCTGAGAAATGGGTCCAGGTCAGTGAAGCAGCCTTGTCTGGACTGTCTAACTCATAGGTGCGCCGCCAATCATAGGTGGCTCCGCGAAGCTGGAAGGTAGTAAAGGGAACCCCTCTAGGTCCGGCTATTCCCATAGTGCGAAGAATACGGTGACACTCCTCTAAAAATCCCAAGGCATCATTTGATGCTAGTCCACTGAATACCGGAGGGTCATACTTCTTGAACCTCTCAAGTCTCCGCTGCTCGTCCTCTGAAGCAGCTGACCCATCCTCGGGATGAGCTGGCACTACAGGCGGTAAGGGAATGATCTCTAGGACCTGCTCCACATGCACTCGCTGCTCAGGAGTGCGGGCAGCGGGAGTCTGTGCTCCTCCCCGGCCTGAGATATGGCTGCAGCAAGGGGAAGCAACCCTGCTTGAGCCAGAGTAGTGTACATAGACATAATCTGAGCTAATGTCTACTAAAGAGCTGGAGTAGTAGTGGTAGTAGGCGTGGAAGGTGTATGGACCTCGGCTAAATCTGCTGGTGGTACCTCAACGGCAGCTTGCGCAGGTGCTCTCGCTGCACCACGTGCGCATCCTCGGCCTCTACCCCGGCCCCGACCTCTGACGGCTGCTGTAGGGGGCACAGGTGCCTGATCGTCCCGAGTAGCACGTGTCCTCACCATGTGTGAGAGAACAGAAAACAGAGGTTTAGAATTGATGTCAAAAGATATTGCACGACAAGGAAATCAATGAAGTGAAGATTTTTCCTAAACAGTTACATAGCCTCTCGTAGATAAGTACAGACGTCTCCGTACCGATCAGCGAGACTCTAATAAACCGGCCTGTGTTCCGTGACTCCTATGAACCTAGAGCTCTGATACCAACTTTTCACGACCCTAGTTCACCCTCCATGAACATGTCGTGACGGCACCTAGTCCTTATCACTAGGTAAGCCTAGAAATGCGGAATAACAACATAATTGCGGAATAATTAAATAACAGAAAGCTGAACACTCTAAAAGAAAGACTGTATATAAACGCCACTTGGCATATACAACCAAAAATAATACGGAAATCTACAACTCACCCCAAAACCCGGAAACTCACGGGAACCACAGGTTAACAGAATATAATACACTGCTCTAACTTCAGAATGTCTATACAACTGGAAGGAGGGATAACTTTTCACAAAAAATTGGAATAAGATAGAGACTCCTGGTTCGCGGACGTGGCAGATGTACCTCGAAGTCTCTGCTGTATCTCTCAACCTCGGGGATAGTGCGCTAGAGTGGAGGTACCTGGATCTGCAGATGAAAAACATGGGCATGAAAGGGCATGAGTACACCACAACGGTACTCAGTAAGTGCCAAGCCTAACCTCGGTCGGGTAGTGACGAGGAAGGTCAGGGCCCTACTGAGGTTAAATAGTATAATAGGAATTTACAGTATGAAAGATAGACAGAAATAATGAATACAACCGTGAAATAAGACAGGTCAAACAAGGAAATGACAAACACAAGAACAGAGTAAACGTGGAATACGAACATCTCGATAACAAAGGTAACAATGAGGATCTTCCAGGATACCGTCCTGTAGCCCTTTTCTCAACTGTCTAGTGGACCTCCCGGGATACCGTTCCACAGTCCATCCTATGTATATTCGAAGGATCTCCCGGGATACCGTCCCGTAGTCCATCATATGTATATCCGAAGGATCTCCCGGGATACCGTCCCGTAGTCCATCATATGTATATCCGAAGGATCTCCCAGGGTACCGTCCCGTAGTCCATCATATGTATATCCGAAGGATCTCCTGGGATACCATCCCGTAGTCCAGCTATCAATGTGCAGGGGGATCTCTTGGGATACCGTCCCGTAGTCCCAAAGTAAATATATAGAGGGATCTCTAGGGATACCGTCCCGTAGTCACAAAGTAAATATGCAGGGGGATCTCCCGGGATACCGTCCCATTGTCCCAAAATAAATATGCATGGGGATCTCCCGGGATACCGTTCCATAGTCCCAAAGTAAATACACAGGGGGATCTCCCGGGATACCGCCCCATAGTCCCAAAGTAAATATGCAGGGGGATCTCCCGAGATACCATCCCGTAGTCCCAAAGTAAATATGCAGGGGGATCTCTCGGGATACCGTCCCGTAGTCCCAAAGTAAATAAGCAGGGGGATCTCCTGGGATACCGTCCCGTAGTCCCAAAGTAAATACACAGCCACAACAAGAAGACATTCAGAAATAGATTGCAAAAATACAAGGCAACAAGTAGTTCTAGCGTAACATGCTTCACGTAGTACAATTAAAGCAACTTAAGCAAATAGGCAATTCAAGTCAACTAACAATGCTTTTCTAAACTAACATAGGCTAAAATTGCAAGTAGAGTAAAGCAGGTAAGAAAGAAACTCAGTCTAAATATTTAAAGTAAAATCGGATTTCCAACAATTAGCACAAATACGTGCTCGTCACCTCACGTACAAGGCATTCAATTACCAAATATCACATCCTAAGGGGTAAGGTCCCCCACACAAGGTTAGACAAGCCACTTACCTCGAACTGGCTCAAAATCAACATGAAACCACACGTTTACCACGAGTATCCGACTCCAAATGGCCCAAATATATACAATTCAATTACATATCGTAAATAACATCTCATGCAACTGATTATACTGTTTAATTCAAGCTAAGGCGTGAAATTATGTAAAATGACCAAAATGCCCCTCGGGCCCACATCTCGGAATATATTTTCCGGACACCTATTCACTCACGAGTCTAACCATATGAAAATCTCTCAAAATCGGAGGTCAATACCCAATCAAACCCCCAAAATTTGGTCTAGGAAGTTTCTTCCAATTTTCCCTAATTTCAAATCAAAATCTCGAATTTAAGGGTGAAATTTAAGATTAGGAACATGGGAATTAGCCTAAGATGGTTAGGAATCACTAACCTCGAATACCTAATCGAAAAATCCCCACAGGAATCGCCTCTCCCGAGCTCCCAAAATTCTAAAATGGTGAAATAACATAACCCTCGAATTTTTTGGAATATCAACAGGGATTATCGCACCGTGGTGCCTAAATTCGCACTTGCGATACCGCACCTCCGGAAAGGGAATCATGTGCGGACATTACTAAAATCCCCAGGGGTCGCACCTGCGGTCACTTGGTCGCACCTGCGGTCCCGCGCCTGCTGAACCCAGGCCGCGCCTGCGACCATTGACCAGGATGCACAGGCATCGCACCTGCGATGGAGGACTCCACTCCTACGAGCTCGCGCCTACGGAAAGCTCTCGCAGGTGCGGAACACTAGAAGGGAGAACAGGTTCAGCAGCAGCAAAAACCTAAATTTCCACCCGTTAAGCATCCGAAACAACCCCGAGGCCCCCAGGACCTCAACCAAAATCACTAACCATCCTTAACAACTTATTTGAACTAGGTAGAGCCTTAAAAAACGTCTCATAACATCAAAATACTCAAATATGCATATATTCAAGCCTAAGAACTTAGGAATTTCCAAGAATTCACATCCGACGCTGAAACACGTCTAAACTCATCCAAATGACCTCAAACTTTGTACACACATCCCAAATGACATGACGGAACTACTGCAACTTCCGAAATTCCATTTTGACCCTCGGATAAAAAATTCACTATCGGACCGGAAACTCCAAAAATTCAAACTTCGGCATTTCAAGCCTAAATGAGCTACGGACTTCCAAAATACATTCCGAACACGCTCCCAACCCCGAAATCACCTAACGGAGCTAATGGAACCATCAGATTTCTATTTTGAGGCCGTTTTCACACTACTCCGACTACAGGCAACTTTCCAACACTTAAGCTCTCATTTAGGGACTAAATGTCCCAAAACTCTCCGAACTCAAAACCAAACATCTCGGTAATTCAATTAAGCAGAAATAGACTTGGGGAAAATAGTTAACAAGGGATCGGGCGTTAATTCTTAAGACGACCGTCCGGGTCGTCACACTCTTGAAGATAAGTAAACACGTCTCCGTACCGATCCACAAGACTCTACTAAACTTGCTCATGACTCGTAAAACCTATGAACCTAGAGCCCTGATACCAACTTGTCACGACCCAAAAACCCACTACAGGCGTTGTGATGGCACCTAGTCTCTAAGACTAGGTAAGCTTATTACTACCAAGGATTAAGCTAGTTTTAACAAAGATAATTTGAAACATAGTTTAATATAAATGTCGAAACAAAAGTAGAATAAACATTCGCGACAATAATCATAATAACCTACTAGGATTGGTAATACAAAATCAAGAACTATAGTAGAATACATGGAATAATCTCAAGGATCGAAATACAATATTGCTCAAATGACAAGCTGATAGTACGATGTAAGGAAATGACTCCAACAGACTCCGTCGACCAAGCAACTCTACCTTAAATCCTCACGATAAACTAGCTAAGTATCGGGTTCGATATCTCAAATACCTAGATCTGCACAAAAATGTCCAGAAGCATAGCATGAGTACACCACATCAATACCTAATACGTATCAAGCCTAACCTTGGTAGAGTAGTGCCAAGGCCAAGTCAAGACACCTACAAGACATGTAATCTTGTGCAGGATATAACTTAAAGCTAAAAATAGAAAAGAACATCTATGTAAGACCAACACCAAAAGGATCACAAATTTACAATCAACAGTGAAAATAATAGAAGCACGATTAGCAACAAGAAATAAACGAGTACTAAAGAAATGGATGACAACTCAATCAATCAAATCATTCCTAATGCATAAACTACAACAAGAACTACCCGAGGTACCTCTCCTCGGAATCTCAAAGAATAAGTCACAAATTTCATATCTTACACGTATGGTACCTCGTTCCCATATTTTCCAAATCACCTTCGCACGACAAAACCCACGTGCCACCATGTACATTGTATTCATGTCAAATGCTAATTAAAATGTTCAAGAGATTTATTTATATACGATAAGGAATAATAACAATCTTGAATAAAGTAAGGAATCAAATGAGAAAATGAGTTTATTTTAGAAATCATTTGGGTGAAGAAAATAATATTTTCAAATAAAAAAAAACATCAGATAAGGTGAGGAGTTTAAGTTGAGAAATCAATTAAAGTGAAATATGACAACTATTGAGAATAGTAAATTACAGAATGAAATGACGAGTTTTAACTTAAGAGTCACATAAGGTAAGCATATTAATAATTCTTTTATTTAAAACCATTATGTTACCAACAACTCATGAGGGTAAGAGATAATAACTCTGCACAATAAATTCATCTTGAAAATCAATTCACCAAGTGACCACGAAAGCACATATTGGCACATTGAAATAATACAATAATTCATGTATGATGCATGACTCACACAAGACATAACAACAAAATCAAGTACAACACATACAATCCGTTGCGGGGCGCAACTCGATCCCACCGTATCATCACTTATCGATATCATAATCCTCCCTTATTCCACTCGTTGCAGCGCGCAACCCGATCCCACCATATCATCATTTATCAATCTTATATTCCTCCCTTATTTCACTCGTTACATCACACAACCCCATCCCACCGTATCGTCATTTATCAATACCAAAGTCCTCCCTTATTTCACCCATTGCATAGCGCAACCCGATCCACAAATAATTTCAAATAACAATAACAATCCAATAACTCAATTTACAAGAATTTCTAAAATTCAAGGGTATGAGCGCATGACAATAAGGAACCACGTAATAATCAAAGGGATGCAACAAACATTACAAAAAGAATAGGACAAGTAAGCAAATGAAAACTAAGGTGTGCAAGTATAATAGTTAAGACAAGTAGTAAATAGGCATGGAGTCGCGGAAGGGACGAACAATTCAATATTTTCACAACAAATAGCCCATGGCTTAACCATAATGTGTACAAGAATTTCAACAACAACAAAATGAGTAAAAATACTCAACAAGCAAAGGTAACAAGACAATAAGGAAGGCAATTACTTCAACTAAAGCATATAAAAGCAAAATAAGAAGTAACAGGTAGAACAAGTGCTAACAACGTCAAATAAAGCATATAAGAGTAGATTAACAATAAAAAATATCACGGGTTATGAAAATTCAATTAAAGGCATGGAAATAGCCTAGATAATCTAAACCGGTCAAATACAACATATATGCAGTGTACCCACTCATCACCTTGCATGCACGACTTTCACATAAGATGAATAGCACACTTAATACAAATCCTAAGGGGTAGTTCCCCCACACAAAGTTAGGCAAGATATTGACCACAAAGAAGCTAAACTGATACTGTAAAATCACCTTCTCGTGTGAAACAACCTTCGAACGACTAAAATCTAGAGAAAATAACTTCATATCATAAGTAAAAACCATAGGAAATGATTTCGGATAATAAAGCTTCAATCTTTAAAGAAAATTGAAAAGTCAACCCAAAAGGTCAACCCTGGGCTTGCACCTCAGAACCCGATAAAATTCAAATATCCGCACACCCATCCGATACGAGTCTAACCATAAAAAAATTATCCAATTCCGACATCAAATCGGCCAAGAAATCCTCACTTTACATTTTTGAAAGATTTTACAAAATTTCCCATTTTCTCTCATGCAATTCACTAATTTAATGATAAAAATAATTATGGAATCATGAAATATAATCAATTCCGGGTGAAGAACACTTACCCAAATCTAACACGTGAAGAACCCTTCCAAAATCGCCCAAAACTAAGGCCTCTAACTAAAAAAGTGATAAAATTGGACAAACCCTCAATATAACATGAAGCTGCCCAAGGATTCCACCTTTCTGGACCAATATTGCACATTTGTGCTCCCTTATTTGCGAGCAAAATCCCACATCTATGGCTTCCACTAACCATACCAAAACACGCACCTGCGCAAAAAAAAGGGTCGCACCTGCGACAACGCAGAAGCGGCCTTCCTCGCACCTGCGATCCATAACACGCAAGTGCAATGATCGCACCTCCGATCCTCCACTCGCAGAAGCGAAGCTCCCACCCAGGATCCAACATCGCTTAAGCAATTCTAAACACACAGAAGCGGGTATGCACATGCGCTCCCAAATACGTAGGTGTGAAGCACTAGAACTAGACTTGCCCAAACACATGAAAATGATCTGAAACTCGTCTAAAGCACACCCGGGCCCTCGGGACCCCGTCCTAACATTCCAACAAGTTCTATAACATAACACAGACCTACTCGAGGCCTCAAATCTTATCAAACAATATCAAAACCTCGATTCATATCGCGCCGAAAAATATCAAATCAACCCGGAATAACGTCAAATTTTGCATGCAAGTCCCAAATGGCATAACAGAGCAGTACCAACTCCCGAAATCAAAATCTGAACCCGATATCAATAAAGTTAATTCCTGGTCATACCTCTCAACCTTCCAAACCTTTAAATTTTCAATTTTCGCCTACATGCATCAAATCAACCTACAGACCTCCAAATCCAAATCCAGACACACACCTAAGTTCCAAATTACTATACAAAGCTATTGGATTCATTAAAACACCATATTGGAGTTGTCTACACAAAAGTCAAACTCCGATGAACTATTTTCACTTAAGTTTCTAAATAAGAATTATTCTTCTAAATCAATCCCGAGTCATCCGACAATCTAACTCAACCACACACACAAGACGTAATACATAATACAAAACTGTTCGAGACAGTAAGCCACCTAACCAGACGCTAATTATCAAAATGACCGATCTGATTGTTACAATTTCTCACTATGTTTACTGTTAATTTGTTCTTATTTTTCTTATTTGACTAACCAAAGTAACATTATTGGATTGAATCGATTGTTGGAGGCCTAATTTTTATACGTTTAATTGGTTAATCCTAAAAGATTGTTGGAGGCCTAAAATTTATTTATGTCTTCTTCTTCGAGTTTTAATTTGACATTTCAATTAAAACCAACACGAATCTCACCAGATTCTCTTAACATTGAGATATAAACTCTAAAGAATATATACAATCATTTTCAATTACACCCAATCCTAACAAATAACAGTTTCACAAAATTTAATTTTTGAATTCAAAGCTTTAAAACTTTTAAATGACTGTCGATGGAGTTTTTAACGGATTAACATGATTTTCAATTCAATCTAGTCAGTTCTGATTAATGCTCTTATTGATTTCAAAAAGCTAAAAGAAATCATTATTCATCTCATTAGGTAATCAATCATGGAGTCTCGCAAGAGTTGATAGCCGACGTCCTAGAAGTTTGCAGGAACTTTTTTAGTATACTATTCTTTAGGAATTAGAACAGTATGCCGAAGAAGAAGAAGAAGAATTGACTGAAAATAAGCCAAATATTGACCAAAAGGAAAAGCGTTTTATTGACAAGAAGAACATGCCAAAAAATACATTATCTTGTATATAATTAGTAAATTTTAAATTAAATTACTATTAAGTTAAACCACTTGAATAAAAGTAAATAAGTTTCTAACATAATATACCTAAGTAAAATTTCCATGTTGAATTTCTAATGGGAGATATAAATGTATAAGGTAAAATATGCTCATATTTAGTTCTTGCATGATAAAGCAACACATGGACCGGATACAGAAGATAATCAAGTCCGAAAACAACAACCTCGTTTGTTACCGAAGTAAATGGTATATAAAATGGCGAATTAAATGAATGTCACCTGGTAACATTTAATGGATAATATTCTACAGTATTAAACACATGGTCCATTACAGAGAATATGACATTCACTGCCTACCGTTACTGGTTCTTCAATGACCCTCATAATTGTCATTACAGAGGGGCTTGATCCTAGGACCTTGTTCCCTAGGTACAACTATAAATAATGATCTCTACAACCATTGTAGGAGGGATACAAATTTTCTAACTAGCATACACTATATTCTATTTAGAGCTCAATAACATTTTACTTTCTTGCTTATTAACATTGCTATTACTACCTCCAGAAGTGTTGCTCCTGGAATTAAGATTTCTACTATATTATTTCGATTTCAACGCTGAATATTATATTTTTGTTGAATTTATTTATCATTATAGGATTAAATCAATTGACTTGTCTATAAATTACGTATAAATTTAACTGTACCGTTTTACGAGTAAATAGTTTGGCACCAACTGTGGGGCATAGACAGTTGTGTAATTGAGTTGATCCTTGCATTTATTTCTAACCTGTTTGATTCTTTGTTCTTACCAAAAATCATAGAAAATAACAGTTGTCGATGTCAACATCGCACATAACGTTGAGGTGCGAGTAAATCAGCCTCAGCACGAAGATTCTATTAGTGATACCCGCAACAAAGGAGGTAAGGCCACATCGTTTCTCAGCGGGCAGTTCTCGCAACATATTCGAGAAGCAAATTATGATGATGCTGAATACGAGCACATCATTGAAACCGTAAGGATCCCGAGGGAACAAAAAAAAGCCATTATGGGTCATCTCTCACGACAGGATCAGGTCATGACAGAATTAAGGCAGGTATTATTGGGTGCTTCCAATAATGTGGATGGATGAGGTCCAGTTTCTACCGATGTTCCCACCAATCAAACAACGTAGAGGGTCGACAACAACACCCCGAGGGGTGAAGTAGGCTTTGACAAAGCCGGGGGGAACGATATTGGTTCCGGTAACAACAATGAAAATCATCCCTTTAAATCCGAACTCATGCGGTTTATGAGGGAAATTAACGCCCAATTGGATCAATTTATGGGCGCACCACCAGTATTGAAAGGATCGGACTCAAAGAAATACACCCATATGCCATTCAAACAAGGCTCTACATCAGAGTTGATACTGAAGTGGTTCAAAAACCCAGACGTGTCAAAATATGACGGGACTTCAAATGCACGAGAGTATATCACAACATATACAATGCCAATGAAGGGAAATGATTTAGCTCCGCACGAGATTGATTTAGTCTTATCCAAGAAATTTGGGAAGACCCTCACGAAGGGGGCCTTGACGTGGTATTCACTCTTGCCCGAGCATTCCATTGATTCATTCGAGATGCTTGCAGATTCTTCCATTAAGGCCAATGGAGGGGTCAGAAAGGTACAAGTCCAAACGGCTGATATATTCAGGATTTCTCAAGGAGAGTCTGAATTATTATGAGAGTTTGTGACCCGATTCTAGAAAATAAGGATGTCACTCCCGGCCATACCCGACGTTGAATCCGAGAAGTTTCGATGCTTCCCGAAAAAAGAAAGAAAATTTGCTTGAGTTCCAAGACACAACATGGGCGGATGTTCAAAACCTGTACGAGTCAAAGATAAGAATTAATGATGATCATATCGGTTCCCGGAATTGTCCAAGGGTCGAGACTAGGAGAAGAATAAAGATAAATTAAAGGATGATTTCGACAAAGATTGACAGTCTTCAAGGGGTGGGTTTTTCTTTATGAACGAGATGAAGGACACGACAGAGATTTCTAGTCAGTAAGTAGATTCGCTACTGATAGGAGAGGTGATCGCGACCAGAATGATGGGTCATAGAAGGACAAGGAAACATCGGGTTCTCCAGATTCTTCCTACCTCAGGATTTCCAAATACAACTTCAATGTCAGCATAGTGGAGTTTGTGTCGGCTATAGAGAATATTAAAGAAGCACGGTTCCTGAAGCTAATGAGATCTATTCCCAGCCAGAAGGATCCTAATTTGTGGTGCGAATACCATGAGACCAAGGTTCACTAGATAGGTGAAAGCTGGCATCTGCGCGAGCAGGTGGCGACATTGCTGAAAAATGGCCATCTCAAAGCAATCATTTTTATCTTGGTCAGTGAAAGCCATATGATATAAGGCTTTTCTTCTCTTCTTCTCTAAGGGCAGTGAAATCCATCTGATATAGGGATTTCTCCTGTAATTTGTCTCTCGATAAGAAGCTTTCTTTTGATCCGGGTTAATCTCGTCTTCTTGAAGAATTATGGATTCCTAAACCTAGTAAGGGAAAGCGATTCTACTCCAATTGCATTCATCAGTCGGATGAGAGTGAGAATAGAAAGGAAGCCGGGAGGAAGAATGGAGTATAGCATTACCTCTAGAGTACAACCCGGAGCCTTATTTTCGTAAACCCTACTCCTGCGCCCCTCAATCCCATATCTACTACTTAGTCAAGCTCTTAACTACTTCTATATCTTAGAAAAACCCTGCTCTCTGATCGACGTTTATAGTCTGCATATCTATGGAAAATGGAAGCTAGGTGAGGATTCTAAACAATTCTATCGGTATTTCAAATTCCTCTTCTTATCGAAGAGAAGAAACGAGAAAAACCGAAATATTCCTACTCGAATAAGAAGTCCTATAGTTTACAACTCTTCTTTATATAGTAATTTGACCTATTACTCCGCATCCCCCCATCAGTTTACTAAAAAGATCAAAATAAAAAGGATCGAACTACCTACTCATTAAGCAGGAGAAGATCCACCACGGTTGATGATCAACACAATTTTTTGGGGGAGCGAGATTAATGGCATGATATTTTCAGCGACAAAAAAGACAAAGGTATTAGTGACCACAGTAAGAGACGCCAAGAAGTCATTGAGGGCGACATTACTTTCGTGGAGGAAGACACATATTGATTGTTCCTTTCATACAATGATGCATTGGTAATCTCTTTAAATGTCTTATATTTTAAAATTATACGTGTTTCAGTGGACCTAGGAAGTTCGGCCAATATTATATAGTGGAGAGTGTTGGATCAAGACAAACTCACCGAAAGTATAATTTCGGCCACAAAACTCCTCAACGGGTTCAACCTAGGGAGCGTGGAAACCTGAGGAGAGATCCTACTACCAACAAATGTCAAGGGGATGATGAAGAAGACCCTTTTCGTGGTAGTGGATGGTGATATGGGATATAATATTATCCCAGGGAGGCCGTGGTTGCACGAGATGAAGGTTGTGCCATCAATATATCATAAATTTCTGAAATTCCAAACTCCCGAGGGAATTAAAAAAATAAGAGATTACCAACCGGCAACAAGAGAGATGAATGCAATCTCAGTTTCCAATAGCGAAAGGAAGGAGCATGCAACATAGCAATTACAAGAACCAGTGCCTTCTCCCGAGCCGAGCGAAGTCAACCTGGGGTAGGAGTCGTCAAAATCCTATAAGGTACTAAGATATTTCTAGGTACCAGAAGAAATAGAAGCAACAAAATCCACAGCAGAAGAACTCGAACAAGTTGCATTATTCGAAAAAATTCTTGGAGAGGAAGTTTCAGTTGGGGACATGACTAAACCCCTAGCTCAGGATAAATTTATCGAATTTATTAAATTTAATGTTGATTATTTTGCGTGATTGCATGAGGATATGACATGTATCCCACTAGAGGTGGCCTTGCATAAATTAATCCTGGATACCAACATCGCTCCGGTAAGACAAAAAAACATCCTATTCCCGAGGTCAGAAACAAATTCGTCAAAGAAGAGGTAACTCGATTTCTTGATATCAGTTCAATATGAGAGGTAAAGTATCGTGACTGGCTAGCTAACATAGTAGTAGTTCCAAAGTAAGATAATATATTTTGCATGTGCGTGGACTAAAGTATTTAAATATGGCGTGCCCAAAGGACTCGTTCCCATGACCAAACATTGATCAAACGATTGATGTGACGGTCGGGCACGAGTTAATGAGTTTCCTTGATGCTTAATCCAGGAAAAACCAAATCAAGATGAACCCGAGGGATCAGGAAAAAACCTTGTTCATAACAAATTTAGGAACATATTATTATAATGTGATGCCTTTTGGGCTAAAGAAGGCCGGAGCCACTGGTCAACGACTTTTAAACCAAATGCTTGAGAAATAAATAGGTAAAATTATGGTGGTTTACATAGATGATATAATGGTTAAGTCTTTGAATGCAGGTGATCATCTTAAATACCTACAAGAAGCCTTTGACATCTTAAGGAAGCACAACATGAAGCTTAACCCCGAAAAGTGTGCATTCGGGGTCAGCTCCAGTAAGTTCCTGGAATTCTTGGTGTCGCAAAGAAGGATTGAGGTTAACCCGATAAAATAAAGACATTGAAGACATCCTAGACCAGCTATCAAGCGTAAAAGAGGTCCAAAGGCTGACAGCGAGACTGGTCACTTTGAGCATATTCATTTCATGATCTTCGAAAAAATGCCATCATTTTCTTTCACTCCTCAAAAAGAAGAATAACTTTGAATGGACTCCAGAATGTTGGCAGGCTTTGAAGGATTTGAAAAGGTATTTTTCGAGTCCTCCATTACTGTCAAAACTGGAGGAAAGAGAACAACTATTGATCTACTTAGTGGTCTTGGAAGTAGCTCGTAAGTGTTAGTTTAGTATGTGAGGACGAAGGTACATAGTCTCCGATTTATTATGTTAGTAAATCTTGTAAGTCTAAGTTGTTATTCATCAGATGCTACTACCCTAGCTACGGGCGGAACTGGAACAATAGGTTGTGTCGGCATGACACTTAGAACCCGACCAACATGGACTTGTTGATATGGAGTATGGGCGGCGGGAGTTGGAGATCCTCCCTCTGTCAGTGAAGTATCTGGCGCAATCAGAATCAACCCCGCATGAGCGAATGTGTCTAACATGATCAAGAACTATGTGAAAGTCTCCTGAAGTCCCGGGTTAGTAACAGATGCCTCCGGTACCTATCCCTAACCGGAGCTACTAGAGGCTCCTCAACTGATGTTCTGATAGGTGATCTAGCTGCGACACGTGCTCCTTCTTGGCCTCTTCCTCTGCCTCTGCCCTAGTCCCTACCAACACCGGCTCTGGGAGCTTCATCATCAATAACTGCAGCTCGTGCCCTCACCATTTGTGAGAGAATAGAATGGAAAAGGCTCAAACTCCAAGATCAATAAACCTGCAGGATGGGAATGAAAGAAGTAAAGTCTTCCTAATAGTTATGTAGCCTCTCGACGATAAGTACAGACATCTCCGTACTTATCCACAAGACTCTACTAAATTCACTTATGAACCTAGAGCTCTGATACCAACTTATCACGACCCCAATTTCCTTATGTAGGATGTTGTGACGTCGCCTAGTCTCTAAGACTAGGTAAGCCTAACACTTATTGAATTAAAGACAGAATTTGACCAGAACAACTACGAAACATGAAACTAATATTTCATAACTACTGGTAGTACAAGTGGTAAGCTCTACTGAGTTCACTGGAAAGACTTCTAAGTACAACTGTTTCGTAAAAAGAAATAGACAGTACAAGTACAATATCAGAAAGTGACTCCAAAGCCTGTGAACGCGACATGTATACCTTGAGTCTCCACAGCGAAGTTTGAACAACTAGATAATGATAAACCAACTCTATAGTGCCCGGATCTACTAAAAAATCTGAAGAAAGTGTAGCATGAGTATACCAGAGTGGTACCCAGTAAGTATTAGTCTAACCTTGGTGAAGTAATGACGAAGGACAATCAACACACCTACTAGACTAAATAACTTGTACAACTATTCATGTGAAACTAAGAGGAAAACAATTCCAATATAAAGATAAGCATGGTAAAGTTAACAAAAACAATACTTGCAAGAAATCCCTAGAAACAACAATTAGCAACATGGGACAAACAGGTAATAACACCATAAAGTAATATAACGATCCGACCGGTCATTTTGAGAATTAGTGTCCTGTTCGGTAGTTTATGTTCTTGAGCCACTTCATATTATGTATTATGACGTGCGTGTGTGATCGATTTTGGATTTTAGATGATTTAGGATTGACTTGGAAGAAGGATTCTTGCTTTGGAAGCTTAAGTGAAAAAAGTTGATGAAGTTTTAACTTTTGTATAGACAGCTCCGGAATGAAGTTTTGATGATTCCAATAGACTCGTATGGTTATTTTGTACTTAGGCGTGTGTCCGAATTTGGATTTGGAAGTCCGTAGGTTAAGTTGATGCAATTTGGCGAAAATTGGAAAAGTTAAAGTTTTGGAAGCTTGAGAGGTTTGACCGGGAGTTGATTTTGTTGATATCAGGTTCGATTTCAGGAGTTGAATTAGCTTCAATATGCCATTTGGGACCTGCATACAAAATTTGAGGTTATTCTGGATTTATTTGATATGTCTCGGCACATGATTTGGAAGTTGGAAGATTTAGAAATTTATGAGTTCCATTTGAGGAGCGATTTGTACTATTGACGTTGTTTAATGTGATTTATGGCCTCAAGCAGGTTTGTGTTACGATATGGACCTTTTTGGTATGTTTAACAGGGTCCCGGGGGCCTCGGGTGTATTTCGAATGGGCAATGGACTATTTCCTCCTACATTGGAATGCTACTACAAGTGTATGATGTTCTTCTTTTCGATCGTGAAGGTTTAACCATGATCATGAAGGCTGTTTGGTGAGTGGTCCTATTTACTTCTTAGGGTACACATGGTGTAGCTTGCGATTGCGTATGCATGGGTTCCATTCCATCGCGTTTGCATTTGTTATTTCGTGATCGCGCAGTGGGCGATCATGCTGGTGAGTCCAGGTTTAATACTCTTCAGGTTCGCATCACATGGTTTGTGATTGCGTAAGCCGAGGTCGCTATGAATCGTGTTCGGGTTTTTTCTTTCGCATTAGCATAGAGCTTTTTGTAGGCCAGTATCAGCTCTTCTTCGCGATCGCATTCGTTATTACGCGATCATGCAGTGCATCTTTTGGGGCAGTCATTGTTTCTTCTTCGCGATCGCAAGTGTATTTGGGTGACCGTGATGTGCAAATGCCTGGGCAGAAGCATATATTCGAGGGTTTAGTTTCATTTCTCATTTTTGGACCTAGGGAGCTCGGTCAGTGACAATTTTTCGTGGGGTTTTCAAGCAAATCATTGTGGTGAGTGTTCTTACCCGAATCTTATTATATTTCATGAATCCGTTGTTATTTTTATCATTTAATTAGTAATTTAAGTTGGAAATTTGGGGAACAATTGTGAAAATTTCCTAAACTAAACTTTGGAGAGTTGAAAGGTGATTAGAGGTCGGATTTGAGTAATTCTTGTGTGGTTGGACTCATTATTGAATAGGTATTCGAATTTTATAGTTTTGGTCATTTTCCGAGATGCGAGCTCGGGGTTGAATTTTTATCTCTTTCAAGATAAAAGCTTTATTAACTAGAATTGTGGCATATGAATCTTATTTATGATGTTATGTTATTTTGGCTAGATTTGAACCGTACAGAGGTTGTTTCACACAAGAAGGTCATTTTAGAGTATCAGTCTAGATTCTTTGAGGTAAGTATCTTGCCTAACTTTGTGTGGGGGAACTACCCCCTTATGATTCGAGTCATTTGTGCTAACTGTGTCATGTGACGATTGTGTACGCGATGTTACGAGTACGTACTCATGCTTATTTTTGGGAATTTGACCGTTTTAGGCTCTTATGTTAAATCTTCCATTTACTTGTTTACCCTTGCGTGTCTTAAACATAGTTGATTGATTTATGTTCTACCCTTATTGCCAATAAACTCTTATGTGCCTTAACTAAAGTTGTCACCTCTCTCGTCGCCATACTGTCTTTTTCGTAATTGTTTAACTTAAATGGAAGTTATTGATGTCTTTTCTGTAATTGCTTGTCCTTATTGAAGTTATTGATGTCTTTTCGGTAATTTCTTATCCTTAATTGAAGTTATTGATATCTTTTCGGTAACTGTTTATTCTTAATTGAAGTTATTGATGTCTTTTCCTATATGCTAAACCTTAATTGAAGTTATCATTGTCCTTTCTTGTAATGACCCGACCGGTCGTTTTGAGCATTTGCATTTCGCTCGGTAGTTTGGGGGAACGAGTAGCTTCGTATGATGTATTAAGACTTGTGTGCAAAATTGAATTCATTCCGAGTTGATTTGATATGTTTCAGCACGAGTATTTGGAAGTCAAAAGTTCATTTAGTTTGATTTGAGGCGCGTTTCGTCGTTTCAATGTTGCTATGCATGATTTGAGGCCTTGAGTGTGTCTGTGTTATGTAATGGGACTTGTTAGTATGTTCGTACAGGGTCTCGAGGGGCTCAGGTGAGTTTTGGATTGAATTGGGTTGTGTTGCGCTCATTTTTCTTATGTTTCGATGTCGTTTCTTCAAGCATAAATGGTACCACATTGAACAAATGAACTCCGATTTTTGTTTTGGTTGAAGCATTAGATCCGTATCTATCACGACCCCAAATCCTAAGCTGGCCGTGATGGCGCCTATCGTGGAACTAGGCTAGCCCATATATCACATGTTCACAATTTTTTTTAAAACCCCATTTCCAAAATCTGAGCATTTCATAAATATACAGAAACTACTGAATAAAGTAGGTCATCATAATACAATACTGCCAACCCCAAAACCCGGAGCCAACGTGTCATGAGCATCTAGAAGAAAAAGTCATAATATACTGTCATAATACAAAACCTCAGAATGAAATGAAGATACAATAGGGAAGGAAAAAAATAGAGAGGCTGCGGACGCTGGACAACTACCTTTATATCCCGCAAATCTGGCTCCGCTACGGAATAAACGCTAATGCTCGATGCCTGCTCCTGAATCTTCACACAGAGGTGCAGGGAGTAATGTGAGTACACCAACTCAGTAGTAATGAAAATAAATCAGGTCTGAGCAGCAAGAACATATAAAATCAATGTCATCAAATCAAAAGAGGCACAACCTTACTTTCACATAGTATAACATAGATGTATGCGATCGTCATGCCTTAAAAATCAACTTCCAAAAAACCCTTTTTAAAAAATATATTTTTGAACAACTTCAGCCGAAATCAGTAGCCCCTCGGGCAAAACATATATCATAATCAGCCCCTCGGGCATGCCTCACAGTCACTCATAATCAGTCACTCAACACCTCACAATCTCTCAGCACCTCACAGTCACTTATGCCTCCCAATCACTCGGCACTCGGCACTCGCACAACACTAGTCCGCTATGCTTTCCCCCTCAAATTGGCTCCCGATTGCTCCGACTCTAGCCAAAACCAGTTAACATTATCAATATATACCAAAGGAACTCAACCCAATCGAAATTTATCAAATTATACAAGAATCTCGAAATTCGGCCAAACCCGAGCCCCGAGACCACATCTCGAAATTCAATAATTTTTACATCATTAGAAACTTCGTCCTCCCACGATTCAATAGATTCCAAGAACATTAAAATCGGACCACAATTTCCCACTCAAATCCTCAAAAGAAAAATAAATTTCCCATGCACCCTTCTTCCCCAACTTGGTTCAATTTCCAGAATTTTTATGGTTTAATCACTTAGGAATTGACATAAAAACGTGTTATGAAGTTGAAATTCTTACCTCCAAATGGTTTCCCTTGATTTCCCTTCAAATCCCTCTCAAATAGCTCTCAACCCGCATGCAACAATTGAGGAAATATAAGCCAAATTCGCTCCTCAGGCCTTTTTTAACATTCTGCCCAGCTATAAAATTCCTTCTTTGCGAATGCGTCACTAGGACCGCGTTTGCATAGAACAATCCAACAAGCCCCTAATTTAACTCTACGCGAACGCGGCCTTAAGCCCGCGAACGTGAAGCACTGCCACCCCAGGCCTTCGTGAATGCGTCCCCTGACACGCGAACGCATAGGCCAATACCCCTGGGGTCCTCAAAAGGCCCACAATCCTACGCGATTGCACACACACCCCCGCGTTCGCGATGACCACCCAGCTCAACACTCCGCGTTCGCACCCCTTCTCCCGCGAACGCATAGAACAACTGACCCCCTTTCAACAAACACTCTATGAGAACACGATCCCCCTGCCGCGAACTCATAGAGTAAAACTCTGCTGCAGAAACACCAGCAAACCAGCGAAGTTCCAAAACTCAAAATCGATCCGTTAACCATTCGAAACACACCCGAGGTCCTCGGGACCTCAACCAAACATACCAACAAATCCCATAACGTCATTCAAACTTAGTCGAGCCTTCGAAACACCAAAAACAACACGATAACACCAAATTTAAATCAAATTCATGCCTAAGAACTTTGAAACTTCCAAATTTCGCCAACTATACCGAAACCAACCAAAACACCTCTGATTGGCCTGAAATTTTGCAGACATATCCAAAATGACATTACGAACTTGCTCCAACTTCAGGAATTCAATTCTGACCCCGATAGCCTATTTTCCACCGCCGACCGAAAATCGCCAAAAACTAACTTTCGCCAATTCAAGCCTAATTCTACACCAGACATCACAAAAATATTATGAACACACTCACAAGTCCCAAATCACCTAACGAATCTATCTGAGCCATAAAATATGCATTCTGAGGTCGTTTACCAATAAGTCAACTCTCAATTGACTTTCTCAGCTATTAGGCTACATTAAAAGGCTAAATGCCTAAACCCTCACCATAACCAGTCCGGACCCAAATCAACTGATCCAACACATCAAAAATAGGATATCGATAAATAACAAATGCAGAAATAGGGGAAACCAGGTAAATCTCACGGAAATACCGGTCGGGTCGTTACATCCTCCCCCTCTTAAACAAACGTCTGTCCTCGAACGAGTGTAGAAACATACCTGAAGTCCCAATTAAGTGAGGATATTTATCCTGCATATCCCGCTCGGTCTCCCAGGTGGCATCCTCCGCCGGCTGCCCTCTCCGCTGAATCTTCACTGAAACTATATCCTTAGACCTTAGCTTCCTGACCTGTTGACCCAAAATAGCCACTGGCTCCACCTCATATGACATATCACCCTTGAGCTGAACCGTGCTGAAGTCCAAAACATTGGAAGGGTCGCCAACATACTTCCGGAGCATCGAAACATGGAATACTGGATGAATACTCGATAAACTGGGAGGCGTAGCAAGCCTATAGTCCACCTCCCTAACCCTCTGAAGTACCTCAAATGGCCCAATGAACCTGGGACTCAGCTTCCCTCTCTTCCCGAATCTCATAACCCCCTTCATGGGTGACACCTTCAGAAACACCTTATCCCCAACCATGAAAGACACATCTCGGACCTTCCGGTCCGCATAACTCTTCTGCCTATACTACGCCGTGCGAAGCCTCTCCTGAATCAACTTTGCCTTACTCAAAGCATTCTGAACCAAGTTTGTGCCCAATAGCCTTACCTCACCCGGCTCAAACCAACCAACCAAAGACCTACACCTCCTACCATACAAAGCCTCAAACGGAGCCATCTGAATACTCGACTGATAGCTGTTATTATATCCAAACTCTGCTAGTGGAAGAAACTAATCCCATGAACCACCAAAGTCAATCACACAAGAACGTAACATATCCTCTAAAATCTGAATGGTACGCTCCGACTGCCCGTCGGTTTGAGGATGAAACGCTGTGCTCAACTCAACCTGAGTACCCAACTCTCTCTACACAGCTCTCCAAAACTGAGATGTGAAATGAGTGGCTCTATCGGAAATGATAGAAACTGGAACCACATGCAATCGGACAATCTCCCTGATATAAATCTCAGCTAACCTCTCCGATGAATACGTAGTACCAATAGGAATGAAGTGCGCGGACTTGGTCAGCCGGTCCACAATAACCCATATAGCATCAAACCTCCTCGAAGTCGGTGGGAGTCCAACTACGAAGTCCTTGGTGATCCGTTCCCACTTCCACTCCGGAATATCAAACCTCTGAAGAAATCCACCAGGTCTCTGGTGCTCATACTTGACCTGCGCAATTGAGACATCGAGCCACAAACTCCACAACATCTTTCTTCATTCTCCTCCACCAATAATGCTGCCTTAAATCCTGATACATATTCGCGGCACCCGGATGGATGGAATACCGTGAACTATGAGCCTCTGCTAGAATCAAATCTCGAAGCCCATCTCCATTGGGCACGCAAATCCAGCCCTGCATCCTCATGACCCCATCATCACCAATAACCACATCCCCGGAATCACCACGATGGACCCTATCCTGAAGAACAAGCAAATGTGGATCATCATACTGGCGTGCTCTAATCTGATCGTAAAGAGAAGACTTGGAGGCTACACAAGCCAACACCCGCGGGGGCTCTGATAGATCCACTCTCACCAAATGACCTGCTAAGGCCTGAACATCAAGAGCTAATGGCCGCTCTGCTACTAGAAGGTAAGCTAAACTCCCCAAACTCTCTGCTCTGCGACTCAAGGCATCGGCCACTACATTGGCCTTCCCCGGATGATATAAGATAGTGAGGTCATAATCCTTGAGAAGCTGTAACCATCTCCTCTGACGCAAATTCAAGTCCTTCTGCCTTAGCAGATACTACAAACTGCGATGATCAGTGAAAATCTCACACTGCACTCCATACAAATAATGCCGCCAAATCTTCAAAGCATGAACAATGGCAGCTAACTCAAGATCGTGCACTGGATAATTCTTCTCGTGCACCTTCAACTGTTTGGACGTGTAGGAAATCACCATACCGTCCTGCTTCAGTACCGCTCCCAATCCAACTCTAGAAGCATCACAATAAACTGTGTAAGAACCCAAACCAGCAGGCAAAACTAATACTGGAGCTGTAGTCAAGCTGTAGTCAATGACGACTTGATCTTCTGAAAGCTCTCCTCACACTCATCAGACCATCTGAATAGAGCACCCTTCTAGGTCAATCTGGTCAAAGGCAAAGTAATAGAAGAGAATCCATCCACAAAGCGACGGTAATAACCTGCCAAACCAAGGAAACTCCTAATCTCTGTAGCTGAGGACGGTCTGGGCCAACTCTGCACCGCCTCTATCTTCTTTGGATCAACCTGAATCCCCTCACTAGACACCACGTGCCCAAGAAAGCTACCGAACCAAGCTAAAACTCGCACTTGGAGAATTTCGCATAAAGCTTCTCCTCCCTCAACCTATGCAACACAACTCTAAAATGCTGAGCATGCTCTTCCTGGCTATGAGAATAAACCAGAATGTCATCAATGAACACAATGATGAAGGAATCAAGATAAGGATGAAACACGCTATTCATCAGTTGCATGAACGTAGCTGGGGCATTGGTCAGCCCAAACGACATAACCAAGAACTCATAATGACCATATCTGGTCCTGAAAGCAGTCATCAGAATATCAGAATCCCGAATCCTTAAATGATGATACCCAAATCTCAAATTAATCTTGGAAAATACTGTGGCTCCCTGAAGCTGGTCAAACAAATCATCAATGCGGGGCAAGGGATACCGATTCTTTACCGTAACCCTATTCAACTGTCGATAGTCAATACACATACGCATGGACCCATCCCTCTTCTTTACGAACAACACCGGTGCACCCCAAGGTGACACACTGGGCCGATGAACACCTTATCCAAGAGCTCCTGAAGCTGCTCCTTCAATTCCTTTAGCTCCGCTGGTGCCATACGATATGGTGGGATAGAAATAGGCCGAGTGCCTGACACCAGGTCAATACCAAAATCAATATCCCTGTCAGGTGGCATGCCTGACAGGTCTGCAGGAAACACATCCGGAAAGTCACGGACCACTAGAACTGAATCAACAGCGGGAGTCTCACCACTAACATCCCTTACAAAGTCCAAATAAGATAAACACCCTTTCTCAACCATGCGCTGAGCCTTCAGGTAAGAAATCACCCTGCTAGGCATATACTCGAAAGAACCTCTCCACTCAACCCTCTGACACCCTAGCATAGCCAAGGTCACGGTCTTAGCGTGACAATCAAGAACAACATGGCACAGAGATAACCAATCCATGCCCAATATCACGTCAAAATCGACCATGCTGAGTAATAGTAGGTCCACTCGGGTCTCTAGACCCTAATAGATATAATGCACGACCGATACACACGTCCATAACAATAGTATCACCCACCGGAGTCGACACATGAACAAAGGTGACTAGAGACTCACGGGGCATATCTAGAAAACCGGCAAAATATGAAGAAACATAGGAATATGTAGAACTAGGGTCAAATAAAGCCAAGGAATCACGGTAACAGACTGAAACAATACCTGCAATCACGGCATCTGAGGCCATAGCATCCAGCCTGGCTGGAAATGCATACATGCGAGTCTGACCTCCCCTGATCGACCTCCCCCTCTAGGGCGGCCTTTGGCTGACAGACCACCACCCCTGGCTGATTGGGCAGGTGGTGAAGTAATTGGAGCCGAAGTCAAGGGCTGGCCGCTCTGCTGAGAAGATCCACCGGGACGGCGGGGACACTGCCTCTACACGTGCTCGAACTCTCCACACTCAAAGCAACTCCATGGAGCTGGAGGCGGGGACTGATAGAAACCCCTAGCACCTGTACGACCACTGGAAGAATCATGCATAGAAGAACCCTGAACTGGAGGTGCTCGAGCTGCACTCTGAGGTGGGAGGGCACCAAATAAAGTACGACCTGACTGAGAACCACGGGGACCCTGCCCCGAGGAGGCACCACCATATGCTGGACGGCCCGACCGAGGAGGCCTGAATGAACGACCCCTACCCTGCTGAAAGTGTCCCCTGAAGGGAGAACCACTGGAACTGCCCGAACCACGAGGCCTCTTGGCCTCCCTCTCCTCCCGCTCTTGGCGGAGAACACTCAATATCTCGAGCTATGTCAACAACCTGCTCGAATAAGGCACCTGATACTCTCTCGCGAGTCATAAGCAACCAAAGCTGATAAGAAAGACCATCCACAAACTTCTACACCCTCTCCTTACCAGTAGGGATAATCTCAGAAGCATACCTAGCCAACTCGGAGAACCTCATCTCGTACTGAGTAACTGATAACTCTCCCTCGCGAAGCTGCTCAAACTGCCTACGCTGCTCCTCTCTGTGGGACT
Organism: Nicotiana knightiana; assembly: GCA_005239525.1. Taxonomy (NCBI): domain Eukaryota; kingdom Viridiplantae; phylum Streptophyta; class Magnoliopsida; order Solanales; family Solanaceae; genus Nicotiana; species Nicotiana knightiana. Next base: position 216,274 of record ML422953.1, on the reverse strand, counting down.
GAGGAACATACTTCTCCAAAATGATCGTGGAGAACTGCCGCCAGGTAAGAGGTGCTGAACCAACCTGTCTACGCCTCTCGGGCGACTCCCACTATGTAAAGGCAGCACCTGCAAACTGAAATGTGGAAAATGAAACCCCACTGGTCTCCAAAATACCCGCGGTGCGCAGTATCCTCTAGCACCTATCTAGAAATCCCTGGGCATCCTCGCCCCCTGTACCGCTGAAAGTCGGAGGCTGAAGTCTGTTGAATCTCTCCAACCTGCGCTGCTCGTCCTCAGGCATAACATGGACCACATAATTCTGAACATGAGCAACTGGCGGGGCTGGGGCTACTCCCGGTGCCTGAATACCCTGTGCAGCCTGCTCAGGTGCCCGGGCAGCTGGAGTCTGATTGCCTCCCCCGACCTGAGTTGTAGTGTGCAGAAGAAGACATGGCGACTGCCTGAGCCAAACTGGTGCATACTGTCAATATTTGAGACAGGGCTTCCTGAAGACCCAGAATACCCATAGGCACTGCTGGTGCCTGATCCTATCCCGCTGGGACACCATCGGCGGGAACTTGATCATGATCGATAGGGGGATCCTGAGGTACTGCCCCGGCTGCTGCGCGGGCTGGCCTCTACCTCTACCACGGCCTCGATCGCAGCCTCGACCTCTCTCTGGTCTAGCCAATGACTGGTCAGTCTGATCGGTGCGGCGTGTCCTCACCATATGTGAGAGAATGAAACAACGTAAGTTCAGATTTCAAGAGTCAATAGATCAACACGAAAGAGTTCAAGAAAGATACAAATGTTTCCTAAAAGTTCGGAAGCCTCTCGAAGATAGGTACAGACATCTCCGTACAGATCCGCAAGACTCTACTAAACTTGCCCATGACAGTCGAGTCCTATGTAACCGGCTCTGATACCAAACTATCACGACCTCAAATCCTAAGCCGGCTGTGATGGAGCCTATCGTGGAACTAGGTTAGCCAATATATCACATGTTCACAATTTCTTTTAAAATCCCGTTTCCAAAATCTGAGCATTTCATAAATATACAGAAACTACTGAATAAAATAGGTCATTATAGTACAATACTGCCAACCCCAAAATCCGGAGCCAACGTGTCATGAGCATATAGAAGAAAAAGTCATAATATACTGTCATAATACAAAATATCCGAATTAAATGAAGATACAACAGGGAGGGAAAAAAATAGAGATGCTGCGTACGCTGGACAGCTACCTCTATATCCCGTAAATCTGGCTCCGCTACGGAATAAAGGCTAATGTTCGATGTCTCCTCCTGAATCTGCACACAGAGGTGCAGGGAGTAATGTGAGTACACCAAGTCAGTAGTAATGAAAATAAATCAGGTCTGAGCAGCAAGAACATATAAAATCAATGTCATCAAATCACAAGAGGCACAACCTTACTTTCAAATAGTATAACATAGATGTATGCAATCGTCATGCCTTAAAAATCAATTTACTCTGCCCTTGGGATCTCGATTGCGATTGCCAAGATTGTTTGGAAGATCCAATTGGAGAATATGATTAACACCACCAGCGTCACTGGGAAAGATTTGGCCTCAACAAGCCCAAACAAAAATCCAAGAAAAAGGGGAAAGCTACTGAAAAGCAATTCCGAGCCAGATATGAAAATAAAGACCCTTAAATTGGTTCATTGAGCCGTCCAGGTAAATATGAAATTTGTCTGCCAGGAACTTCACTTTTCCAGTTCTTTCAACAACAACAAAAAAAGACTATTTCACTCAAGGAACACATCCAACTTTTGAGAAATGATCGTTTTGAGTCACAAAAAACCCCACTTTTCTCTTCAAAACCTACCTTCTACCCCATGTCAACACACGCATATTCCCCACCAAAAATGGACAACATCTTTTCTACTTTTCGTACTACCCCACACTATCCTATCTCTTTCACCCAACCCTTAAAAGAAGAAACTGAATTTGATTNATGGACAACACCTTTTCTACTTTTCCTACTACCTCACACCATCCTATCTCTTTCACCCAACCCTTAAAAGAAGAAACTGAATTCGATATTGCAAAAATGGTTTGGGAAAGGAAAGATGCTCTTGCAGCCAAGAAACAAACAAAGAAAAGGTGAGACCAAGGAGAAAGTTCAAAGGGGTCCAACCCTAAAAATCTAATGATTTCTGATCAAATGATTCCGGACTTCTATGTCTCCCAGCCAAGAAACATGTCAGAAGGAGATACTACATGGTCAGAATCTCTAAATTCCTCTGACAATGATACAATGGAAGAAAGCTCTCAATCAAGCAATGATTCCACAGAAAACCCTTCCGAAGAAGATGATCCCTCGATATTTGTGAGTCAACCAAGAGATCTAGAAATATTTGAAGTAGAGGAGGATCAAGAAGGCATGACAGGTGAACCGATACCAGAAAGAAGACAGGAACCCATGGTGTCAAAACCAGTTGGAACTGGCTTCCACACTTTCACCTTAGACGACGTCAAAGTTTCAAAATGGCCTCAAAGAATCCAAGACTTCTATACTTGGATGGTGACCAAAAATTTGGTGGAATGAGAAAAGTATATCATCCTGTCAGAACTAACTTCACGGTTCTCAAAAATACTTTTCTTACATTCTAGGATTTTGCCTTCAACATCAGAATCCTACATGAAGTTTTCTGCGGAGATACTAGCCAAAGACAAGAGAAAATGCGAAGACAACTCTTCGAGATGAAGTGTGTGTCACTCGAAAGAAATGACATTGACAGGCATTTTCAAAAAATGGCAAAGATATACTTTGAATTCGGTGGAGACATCAACCTAAAGCAAGCCTTTGTTTCTTCCCTACCAAAGATATTAGAAAGCCGAACCATGACCATCATTGAAGAAAAGTTTCAATCAATAACAGTTCCACAAGTCGGCTACATTAGACAAGATATTTTTGTAGCACTGGAGGACAATTGGACAAAGCGCTCAACCCTAAAACAAATTATCCAACACAATCCAGCGCTTGACAAAGCATGTCGCAGATCCGACCTGATCACTGGATCAGGATGTTCTTGCAAAACATCTAGGCGACACAAAGGATTCAGGATTTTCAGATGGCCAAATTCCAGATAGAAAATCAAGGTCCAAGAGACGCACAAAATATTTTAGACGTAGAAGGCCAGAAAATTTTCACAAGAAGAACAGATGCTTTATTTTCCACAAGATTGGATATTTTGCAAAAACTGTCCTCAATCAAGAAGATCTGTTAAACTCCTTCAAGAAATTGAAGATTACACTGGCATACATCTCGGAAAAGAGGAGGACCTTGAATCTATATTCTCTGTGGATGATGAACCTAGTGAAGAAACTCTTTTCTCTCTGGATATCTATGAAGATCAAGGCAATGATAACTATCAAATTTCAGAACCAGAGATCGAAGCCCGAGAGGAGATCAACGCTCTTGCAGTCGTTCCTCAAGTAGAAGTTAAAGTCTATTCATCCAAATGGGATCGACCGATTCGAGTTATTGCTTTCATCGACACTGGAGCTGCTTCCTCACTCATAAATCCTGCTGTACTTCCTGAAAACCAATGGATGCCGCACTTTAAGGATTTCAACACTGCATCAAATGGAATTCTGACTACCATTGTCATCACAAAGCATCCGATCACAATCGCGTTCTTTCCAGGATTGAAGTACAGGGCCAAGCTGATAGGATCTGATGTACCAGGAATAGATCTTATTGTTGGATTCGATATTTACAGACAACTCAAAGATCAACTCCAGATCAAGGCTCACGGGATAGCTTTTAAGAAACAGTTCAAACCTTATTCTGATATTCCAAGGCTATTCCAAATCACCAACGACGAACAAATCAAGAAGATTGAGCAAAATATCATTGAGCATTCATGTGCAGAATCCCACAAGGATTTCATGAAGAAAGAGAAAAGCCCGTTATGGAAAAATGAAGAATTTTTCATCAAGCTCCCTTTCATGAAGAATGAAAACAACAATCCAACAAAAGCAAGTCATTCAGGCATGAACCCAGATCATCTCCAGCTTGCAAAGAAAGAATGTGAAGAACTTTTGGAATTTGATCTAGTAGAGCCATCCGATTCACAGTGGGCATGCGAAGCATTCTATGTCAATAAAAGAGCTGAGCAAACAAGAGGAAAACTCAGGTTAGTCATTAATTACCAGCCACTTAACCATTTCCTCCAAGATGATAAATTCCCTATTCCAAATAAACTCACTCTTTTCTCCCACTTAGCCAAGGCCAAATATTTTTCCAAGTTTGATTTAAAATCTGGATTTTGGCAATTGGGAATTCACCCTGAAGAAAGACCCAAAACTGGTTTTTGCATCCCCGATCATCACTTCCAATGGAAGGTCATGCCCTTCGGATTAAAGACTGCACCCTCATTATTCCAAAAAGCCATGATAAAAATATTCCAACCCATCCTCCATACCTCTTTGGTCTACATTGATGACATCCTGCTATTTAGCAATACATTGGAGGAACATGTCATTTTGCTTCGTCAGTTTGAGGCATTGATAACACAATA